>VDFB02168118.1:66256929-66273351 GCA_007258455.2 Sequoia sempervirens
GGTCCTTGTTTTTGTTCCATCAAAAAATTTTGAGTGTAGCTATCCTCAATTTCACGTCCAAGGTCAGTATTTCCTGATTTCAGAAAAAAAGTGGCCACTTAAGCCCCTTTTTTGGGAACCATCTTGGTGCACTTACCCAACACTATCCCAAGTCTCTAATGTCAGGTCTTGAAAGTGCTTGGAATATCTCAGTTGTTTCATGTGATTTTCTAGAATTTCAAGGTAGTCTTACTGATGAGTTACAAAGTGTGGGAAGTTGGGCCTACAAATGGAGTTCTCAAGTTGTAGAAATGGTTGCTCAGCTGCTACAGGTTCAAAATAGTAGTCTAGAACTCACAATTCAACTTTAGATTTGGATTTACAATGTGTAATGAACCTTAGCTTAGGTTACTTAGCTTATGTTACTTATTAAAAAAAGGAAAAAAGGGCAGGGAAGAGAGGAAGTTCCTAGACCTAAAACTATGAATGAATAGTGATCATGGAGGCTTCTACAGTAGAAAAAATTCCTAAACTGAGTTTTACTTGGCCAAGAGGAACATACAGTTACACAAAACCAGTGCAATCTTCTAAGGACTGTATATTTTCATATTACACATGCACATAATGAACAAGTAATTGAACTAAGTTGCAACATTGAAATAAAGAAGCTCAGGCTGACTTTAAAGAGTATTTTGTCATCAACAAGTGCTAAAAGAATGGGCTGAAAGTTCATCATATACCATAACAACAAACACCATCATCAATTCCACTCAAACAACTAACAACTAAAACTAAGAGGGAACTAAAACCATGCACACATAATGAGAAAACTCAAAAGGAACACCCATAGATCATGCAATGTTGCTTTCTATTATTGCAGAATGTTTTTACATCAGCTCTCCAACCATTTACAAATGAGGGGGAGACCCCTATTTATATTTTTCCAAAGCCCAAATGAATGGCTAGGATTGATTTACATTATGTGGCTCGGATTTGATATAACTTAGGGTTTCACCTACCTCCATTATATCCAACAATTTAAAATACAATTTTGTCCTCATTCTTGTTTTGTCTTGTAGTGGCTAGGTGCTATAACACTTTTTTCATTTAGCTGATTGCTCTTTTGCTATACCAAAAATTGCCTAAAGACTATCTTCCGTTTGATGGTTTTACAACACTCCTTAGCTAATCAAATGAGTCGATTTGCAGATTTGTATCATTGTGGAATAGGTTAATTGTCTCATGGTGTGATGGAGCAACCTTGGATAGATTACGATCATTTGACAAGACACATAATAGTTCCTTTCCATCAACAATTTTGGTGAACAACCTTTTGTTTTCTCAGTTCAAGCCCCTTTTGACACAAGCTATTTGAGTGTTCATTCTCATGGAAGTCAGTCTTCCATTGTCTTGCATTCACGAGCAAGCATATTCTTCACCTTGGTATCTTCATACTTCTATTTGCAATAATATTCTTCACCATCATCCGCTTGATAGGTCCTTGAGGATGAATGCTCACACGTCGGTTACCTTGATAATCCTTAATTAATTATCCTACACAAAATATAGGGCTAATTAGGCCAATCAAAACACAAATTGTTATAATCATTAATGATGTTTCAATAAATTCTTTGGATCTCCCTTTGTAATAAATTGAAACTATGCTCTGAATGATTTATCCAATCTCGATCATGTAGAAGCACATCCCACTCCAATCTTCTAAGGTTGAACATGCCAAACCATTGGACAATTCTATTGATTAGATTTATTATTTTAACATACCTCAAATTACCATATCATGAACATATTGGGTATCCCAGATAACAATGTGATCATGACCTTACTCAGCACCCCTAGCCACAAAATTACCATCGTTTCCTTCCCACAAGCACCCCACTCTAGTGCATGTATATATCTTAGTATTGGGCCAAACACCCACGCTGAGCCCCCCTTTTACTCTTACTGAATATAACCTTGGGCTACCATGTGAGTAATTTTCCATGCTTATGGGGACTCAAGTGACACCCACGGCTATGCTTTCATTCAATAATTCACCTTCTAAACATTTAAGTCACACAATCGATAAATTAACCCCCCATGCCACCATTTATATAAACAACACTCGTCTCTTTAATATCTACACACAATGTAGTAATTCCCAAGGTTCTTTGGTAAGTGACCCACAAAGAGCTCTGAATGGTTCAAGGTGTGATGGCTCTTTCAGAGAGCCACCCATTCCTTTGAGTAATGTAGTAATTCCCAAGGTTCTTTGGTAAGTGACCCACAAAGAGCTCTGAATGGTTCAAGGTGTGATGGCTCTTTCAGAGAGCCACCCATTCCTTTGAGTTATCATGCTTCATCTTAACTATGGCATGGGAATGAAGTTGGTTATTATAATGTTGGTCATCTTTCCCAAAGGCTTTCGTTCCCCATCTTGGAATTACACTATAGACTTAACGTGTTCCTTGTAGGCTTGTGGAGCAGTGAAGCCGTTTGTGGGAGGAGACATGCAGGCGGATGTGCTAAGAAGGCTGCTATGACCATGATGAAAGTGGACAACCCTAGACATTGCGGGTCTTGTGTCTCAATAAGTTGCTTTGAAGAATACCACAGGTTCTGCATGGGAGTTGTCCATTAGGGGAGTGCGGGTGAAAACATGCCAAATGTCATGGTATGAAAGATGTGGTGGTGACTGCATTTAGAAAGTGGAAATATGCATGTGAAGTTCTGACAGGCCAGAGATGACACTTCCTCGCCATCATGGTCATTGATTGCCATAGCAATCCTGAGACTGATGTTTCATCAGTCATCCCTACTGATTGGTTGATCTCTGTAATATGTCCTTCTACAAGCCTCGTGCTTCATTTGCAGAGTTTGTAATCTCGCCATACTCTAATGTTTTTGTTAATTTCATTATCTTATGATATCCCCATGATTAATCGAATACCCCAATGTGAGTGCGTAGTTAGATCAGCTTCCTAGATTCTATCTAGAGCCACTATCATAATTGGCCATTGATTGCAAAGATTTTGCAAAGAGCAAGGCAAAGCCAGCCACGGTGTTGCCACTGAGAAAATTTGTATGGATGAGCTACAAAAATGTGGGATGGTACTAAATAAATGAATGAAAAGCCCATTCCTCTTAGCCATTATCATCCTTCATGAAACCTTGGTTTATCGTGCCCTTAAATCCTCCCCTACCGGTATTTGCAGAGTGTTGTTGAATGAACAAGAGGATGAGTTATTGGCGCAGACACTTTAGTTAGTGATGTTGACCACGAGGACAAGACTACAGAATGCAGTCACTAAGATGTTGTAGAGAAATTTTCCTTACTAAGTAGGCCACCCACACTACGGTGTCCATAAATAGGAATTCCGTTAGGTGAAATCAGTCATTGCCATCTAGTGATTTCGCTCTTTTCTTGGTGTCGAGAGGATGTTGTGATATTTTCCATGGTCCAACTTTCTATGTCATAATGGAAAATCATTTGTTTTTTATTATAATATTTTGTTCGACATCTTGCGATAGGGTCACGAACCCCCATGGCCAACAAAGATCTTAAGAATATCATTAAATTTCCGCTCAACTCCCACCAACTGGTCAATTTTTTATTTATACTATTTTACATTGATTGCAAGGAGGTGGGGTGGTGCAATAGCATGAACATGAGAGCCCATTGCCCATTAAGAGAATAGTGCTTACTGCTATAGCATAGTGAATTCCATCACACATCACCCGACGCCTTTACCAATTTGGAGTCATGTCATCCATGTCACTAAGCCAACAACCCTCCTGCATTCTTACTTTCATTTTCATGGCCTCCACTGCCGCTAGTAGAGACTTGGTGACAATGCCAAGACTTGCGTAACTTGGAGGTCCACTTGATATTCTAAATCATTTGAGATGGTGCGATATTTCCTTTCTCCATAGTTTGATCCACCATACAAGCCAATAAGAATTTCACCCGGTTGTTTGCATCATGCCTTAGTTACAAAGGATGCAAGGCATTCCTTAAATGTTGAATACCTCATGCGGACGTGCGAAGGGCGAAGACGTTGGCGGGTGAAAGATGCAAGAGAGTTGTTGGCACTCGTCGAAACGGCTGGGTGAGCTATGGACTCCGCAAACACTAACACTGCCAGCAGACATAGAGAACATCATCGGGAGAACAACTATCTAACATGTGAAACCCTTAGTGAAGGCTGCCATCGGACCAAAGAGGACAGGGCATCGCCATGGAATTTTCATTTGGAAATGACCTTGAGGACTACGGCTTCTACCGGGTAAAGCCCCGTACACTACCAACTCCACTCCACCAGCCTGAATTAGCGTTTCATTATTTCTTCCTTCTGAACCTTTATCACCCCATCCAAAGAATAACTCATTAATTCTTCAAAATCATCCTTCAAAATGTTATCTTGCTATATTAGAGTAATGAGCGCTAAAAAAAGTCACCCACAGCCGATCATCCATTATTTCCATAGCCTTGCCATAGTGAAATTTTAGTCCTCCCCCCCTCCACATCTATCAGGAGTGCAAACATCCCGGTGTGGATACATAATACGCCCAAGCCGCATGAAGGATCATCTTAGGAGGAGATGACCTTCGTGGTGAAGAGAGTTACAAGTTCTGCACATGTGATTTCTATCATGCCAAAGGCTGCAACATGTCGTTATGATGATGTCATCAAGAGGGATGGTGACAAAGTGGTGGAAGCCCGCAATGTGGGCTCTGCATTGTCCATCTCTGTCAATGAAAGGAATGTGGGTGGTCATTCCACACAACTCAAGAATCATTTAAACCGAGCCTCAACATATTTTTAGATGGCGTCGAAGACACAAGGCTTGTTCTAGAAAATCAAGGAAGGAACAATGGCATGGAGTTCAAGGTTAGGCTTCGTAGTGAGAGGAATCCACTCCCTGGACGATAGAGGTGAAGACAAATGGATGCTTAAAGCCTATAAAGGAGGAAGCTGACAGGTGAGAAAATGTGGGCTAGCGGCTAAGAAATTCCACGATGAAAACAACAAGCGACAAGGAAAGACCTGTAGTGTGGGTTGCACATAGACGAAGGCCGTTGGTTGGCAAGTATCACTTGTAAAGTTCAAAGCTTTATTTCTCGCCTTCCCCAATGAAATTTTTTTGTCTAGGATCCCAATATACTTTAAAACTAAAATGCGTAAAGATTGGTGATATGCCAGTGTAGAAAACCATTAGGGGAAACCATCAAAAGCAGCGGGGTAGACTATCGCTCCATAAAAATAAAGCAATTAAATCAAAGGGGTTATTAAAATATTGTTTTGTAGCAACCAAGTTTAGTGCACGTGGGCATGATGTGCAGGTGCAAGGAAAAAAAATTCTGATTTTTGCAACGGCAGGATGAATGACAGCAACCATGAGCAAGCCCGCAAGAGGGTGATGACCGCGATGGGTTGCAGGCCTGTAGAATAGGGAGGCAACAAAGGTTTGTTATTGTGAATAGCATCAGGATGACAGCCTCCCACGAATGGTGACCTATGAGTGTAGACCCACCGACGAGTGTGGACTTAGTAGAGCTTAGTTGTTAAGGCGACAGAGGTTGGGCAGGAGAAAACCATACGCAAAGACCCACAAATGTTTAGACTTAGGCATTCTGAAATAATGAGGTCGGTTGGTTTTTTTGCAATGGAAAAGATGGAAGGGCTATCTACGAAACTTGTTGTTAGGGTGGATGTCCAAGGTCGACATCTTTGATAATGATGAAACGGGAATAGAGTCTCACCTAGGGCAACCCACAACTGCGGGTCCGTGAAACATGAAGGATGTAGCAGAAAACATGGGGGCGGAGTCCACACATCGTGTGGACATTAGGGCTCAACCGGAGGTGAACGACGTAGCATAATATTGAACAGAAAAAAAGGCAACCCATGAATGTGGGTCTGCAAGGGTCAGCAGATGCGAAAGTAAAGGCCAAGGGGAAACCCGCAAGGCTAAGCATGCAGGGTCAAATGACTTAGTGAAACTTAGGTAGGTGAACCTATCTAATATAAAATTGATTATTTTAAGGCTAATGGCTGATTTTGGCATGGAAACAAAGGCACACAAAATGAGACGAGGTCAAAATGACTTGACACGAGTAAAACAAAGGGGTTCCCTACCTTCGGCGATGCGTGTCTGCAAAACATGCACAACAAATGGTGACTCATTGGGGAAATGCTCCAGAGAATTTTGATGACAAATTGGAATCACAAACCCTGAATCTCTGGTTCTGATCCTCACACTAGAGCAAACAAACTAGATGCTCGACCAAAGAATCAAAACCACTAGTCAACCCAACCCTCAGTATGCTAAAAATACAAGTGTGTGCATATGCATTAATTCCCATCCTTCAATTGCTACATGAACCTAGGAACTATCAAGCTAAGCTACGTATTTTATTCTAACTCCAAAATAATCTGGGACATTTCCTTGCTGTGAGTCAGGCATCCATAGGCCCGACGAGGTTGTCGCTATGATTCTATGAAACATTTCTCTACTACCGGTCGAGAGTCCATAGCCCTAATAGAGTTGCTCGGATCCCTCTGAAAAGTTGAATTTCTTTCTTTTGATTTTCAATGTTTTCTTTTCTTTATTTTTCTTTTTGTTTTCTCTTTTCAACTCTTTACTTCAACCCACAAGTAGTGAAGCTCGCTCCCAGGGCTGAGAATCATAGTGGCGTTGAAGTAGAATTTTAGATTTTTCACTTAACTCAACTTCGCAAAGGACCCACAATGACCTCTAGATTCTTAAAATGTGTGAGAGCTATAAGATTTCAAAATACATCATGAATGAGACAACCTAGTAGCTTATCTGCTTCGAATCAAACACTCGGGTCACTTGACACAAACATGTGATGATCACTATCAACTCTGAAAACCTTATTAGAGTTTGACAAAGAAATACATAGAACAGCCCCAGGTACTTAAAATGGTTGTTGTACACATAGATGTACCCAGCTAAAGTAGAGGGACCCCGAGAAAAGTAGCTACAACAAAAGCAAAGCGAGCAACCTAAACTAACCAAAGTAGGAAAGCAAAAAAAAAATGAAAGGAAACCAATCTAAAGCAAACCTAACCCATGGCAAACCAACTACTCTAATGAAAGCTAGGAAGTGAGATATTTACATGACACCTACTCTAGTCAAAATGAACTATGTATAGAGATATTTACAAAGCATTATGTTTAGGCAAGGAAAACCAATGTTCACGTTCACTAGATTTCACAAGGCATGCACAAGAAAATGAGTAATAGTTACAATTCTTAAACATGCAGATTCATCTGTGTTCAAAAAAATAAAGTTTAACATAGTTACATTCAAATTCAATCACATCATGAAAAATCAGCAATTCAGGTGATTCGTTAAGCCCATGGTTGATCCATAAAGAGGTTCATCTCCCCTCGTTCCCATAATCAAAATGATAAATGTAGTTATAGAAATTAATAGGGGCAAGTAAGGATAGAACCTGGATGTCATCAGATGAAGGCGACAGTGTTTGACAGTCGAGAGCAAGCACTGCACCATTGATCGTTGCATTAGTAGCCTCAGATGGAGGCACCAGATGGTGTGTCACTTCAAGCATTAAGCTTGCATAAGGCTAGGAGAACAGGGCAACAAGCACCCCTTCCAATCTTTGTGTGGGATTGGTGACCCCTATTGGCTATTCCTCGAGGAGATAGACTTCATCTCATTGATTTTCTACAAACCTAGTGTCCACTTGATTGATGTCTTCAAAAGGCAGTACACTATTCAATCCTTGAGTGATGTCCTTATCTTTACGATGTTAAATGTCATGGGATGATGACATGCACGAATCTATCCTATTGCAGCCATCTAAACATGGAGGAGGATCAATAATGATCATGGTGGAGGCACTCCAAGTTACATCTTGTAGTCAGTCTGGTGTTTCATCTTTGTTGGAAACTATCTCAACACCTCTGCCTTTGCCTTCTCTTTTTTGTGCATGCATCTCATCACAGTGTTCACTTACCTCCTCTTGTTCACTATCGCTATAGATGGAGAATGAACCTCTTTCCCACTCTGGAGGCTCCAATGTATCACAATTCGGAGGCTCAAGTGGCTGGTCTTCATCACTCCCCTCTCTTGGAAGGTACTCATTCTCAACATTGGTATACATAAAAAATGCAACTCCAAATGGAATGAAGACTTCAATTGTTGCACCTCCCCGAGGGGACCAAAATCCCATGCATTGTTTCTCTTCAAGGATTCCCCATAGAGCCTAACATGTGTGGTGTATGAATGCTCTTTAAGAGGGGAAGATTCTTGGTGACCAATAGAAAACGCTCCTATGTGTTCTACTTCATCATTTAGGGACACGGGACTGTGTATTTCTTCCATTATTGTTGCCCCAACATCCTCTTGATGGATTCCTTTAATTATTTTATTGCTTGGTTCTATCTCTTGATCTTCTTGTTTGATTCTTGGGTCAGCTGTAGGGGGTGGTGGACCTGGTTGCCCCACTTGTCCTTTGAGTTGTTTGATGGTCTCTTTGTAGAGTTCACATATAAACTTAGAATGTGATAAATCATGGAGTCTGCACCAATTCAATAGCAACAACATCTCTAGATCCACTTGATATCCTAGCTCAGACCAATCCCTCGCCAATATTTCGACTACTTGGTCGTATCTTTCCACTAGTGGATCCTCATCATCACTTGGGAAGGAAGTCAGATAGTAGACAACCATGGCATGTGACTATTCCCGCTCCTCCAAATCTCCATTTTTAGATGCTTGATTACTATCATTCATGAAGGAGAGATCTTCTAATCTGATCTCGCTTATTTCTTCATCATTCTCTACTGCCCCAAGGTTGTCAACCTTTTCTTCTTTCTGATTCTCAGCGTCTGCATTGGCTATCCTAGCATATGTTGCTGCAAACTTCATTGATTCATCATCAGTTGTCAATAGCTCCTCTTCTGGGGTAGAGGACTGGTCTTTGCTAATGGAGGAAAGGCCTTCTAACTTCTTTCCGACTGAACTTTCATAAAGCTTTTTGTTGTCCTAGGAAACTTAGCTTCTTCCTTTTCATTTTCAGCTTCAATGTCCATTCTCCCCGCACTAGTTTGTGTCGAATCCCTTGGTTCCTCTTCGATGTGTTGTCCTCCAGATGTTGATAGCTTTTCTGCCTAATGAGATGACTTTTCCTCCTTGATAGTTGGTTGCTCCAACTTGTTTGAACAACCCTTGAATTGAGTGATGATGTTGTCACATGATGGACATGTAAATTCTGAATGTGGTGCATTGTGAAATCTGCACCAACTTGTCATCAATACCTCCTCCAATCTTGGTATGCCTTTGCTGCCCAAAAATTCTTGGATCAACTCCTTGAATGCCTTAGCTATCATGGTTGTCAATTCTTCCTTCAGGTTTGCAAGGGCTAAAGGCTAATATATTTCCAAAAAGGGAATCTCTCCTTGCAAGACCTTTTCAACTCTGCTCAAGAAAGTCAGACATCCCAATTCGTTGTGTCTACAGGTGTAATGGATTCTACATTTGTCTGCCAATGTAAATTGCTACAATGTTTTCTTCAATCTCTTATTTAAATTTGCATGTAGCTACTCATGATGTTGATTTGCAATTGCTGCTCCATTTTGACTCAACTCTTGTTTGCCTTCACAATTTTCTAATATTAATGAGATCTCCCTATCTCAAATTTCTTCTTGAAGGTTCTCCTTTCAACTTCCAACTTTAAGCTTCGTAACCTCAACATTCCAGCCCTCCTTCTAGCGCTAGTTCTGTTGATGGATGTTTTTATGCACTTCTCACCACAGGTAATGCATAGGTGCATCACCTCTCTTGAAAGACAATCTTCCACAATCAGATTGCAAAATACCATCCCAAGATCTCTAACGTCAGATCTTGAAAGTGCTTGGAATATCTCAGTTGTTTCATGTGATTTTCTAGAATCACAAGGAGGTCTTACGGATGAGTTACAAAGTGTGGGAAGTTGGGCCTACAAATGGAGTTCTCAAGATGTAGAAATGGTTAATCAGTTGCTACAGGTTCAAAACAGCAGTCTAGAACTCACAATTCAACTTCAAATTTGTCTTTACAATATGCAATGAACCTTAGCTTAGGTTACTTATTAAAAAAAGGAAAAAAGGGTAGGGAAGAGAGGAAGTTCCTAGACCTAAAACTATGAATGAACAATGATCATTGAGGCTGCTACAGTAGAAAAACTTCCTAAACTAAGTTTTTCTTGGCCAAGAGGAACATACAGTTACACAAAACCAATGCAATCTTCTAAGGACTGCATATTTTCATATTACACATGCAGATCATGAACATGTAATTGAACTAAGTTGTACCATTGAAATAAAGAAGCCTGGGCTAACTTTTCACAGCAATTTGTCATCAACAAGTGCTAAAAGTATGGGCTAAAAGTTCATCAGATACCATAACAACAAACACCATCATCAGTTCCACTCAAACAACTAACAACTAAAACTAATAGGGAAGTAAAATCATGCACACAAAATGAGAAAACTCAAAAGGAACACCCATAGATCATGTAATGTTGCTTTCTATTGCTGCAGAATTTTTTAACATCAGCTCTCCAACCATTTACAATTGAGGGGGGGACCGCTATTTAAAGTTTTCCAAAGCCCAAATGAATGGCTAGGATTGATTTTCATTGTGTGGCTCAAATTTGATACAACTTAGGGTTTCACATACCCCCATTATACAACAATTTAAAATACAATTTGGTCCTCATTTTTGTTTTGTCTTGTAGTGGCTAGGTGTTATAGCACTTTTGTCATTTAGCTGATTGCTCTTTTGTAGTAGCAGAAACTACCTAAATACTATCTTCTGTTTGATGGTTTTGCAACACTTCTCAGCCAATCAAATGGGCCCATTTGCTGATTTGTATCATTGTGGAACAAGATAATTATCTCATGGTTTGAAGGGGAAACCTTGGATGGATTATGATCAATTGACAAAATGTAGAATAGTTCCTTTCCATCTATAATTTTGGTGAATAGCCTTTCATTTTCTCAGTTTCGGCCCCTTTTGACACAAGCTATTTGAGTGCTCATTCTCACAGAAGTTGGTCTTCCATTGGCTTACATTCACGAGCAAGTAGATTCTTCACCTTGGTATCTTTTGACTTCTATTTGCAATAATATCCTTCATCATCATCCGCTTGATAGGTCCTTAAGGATGAATGCTCACACGTCGATTACCTTGATAATCCTTATTTAATTATCCTACACAAAAGATAGAGCTAATTAGGCCAATCAAAACAAAAATTGTTATAATTATTAATGATGTTTCAATAAATTCTCTAGATCTCCCTCTGTAATTCATTTAAACTATGCTCTGAATGATTTAGCCAATCTTGATCATGGAGAAGCCCATCCCACTCCAATCTTCTAAGGTTGAACATGCCAAACCATTGGAGAATTCTATTGATTAGATTTATTATTTTAACATACCTTGAATTACCATATCATGAACAGATTGGGTATCCCAAATAACAATGTGATAATGACCTTGCACAACATCCCCAACCACAAAATTAGCATCATTTCCATCCCACATGCACCCCACTCTAGTGCATGTATATATCTTAGTATTGGTCCAAACACCCACACCAAGGCCCCCTTTTACTCTTACTGAATATAACCTTGGGCTACCATGTGAGTAATTTTCCATGCCGACGGGGACATCTGTAAGTCAAGTGACACCCACGGCCATGCTTCCCTTCAATAATTCACCTTTTGAACATTTAAGTCACACAATTGATAAATTGACCCACCCATGTAACCATTCATATAAACACTGCTCATCCCTTGAATATCCACACACAACGTAGTAATTCCAAATGTTCTAGGGTAAGCGACCTACAAAGAGCACTGAATGGTTTGAGGTGTGATGGATCTTTCAGAGAGTCACATGTTCCTTTGAATTATCGTGCTTCATCTTAGCTATGGAATGGGGGCAGAGTTGGTTATTATAATCTTGGTCATCTTGCCTAAAGGATTTTGTTCCCCAACTTGGAATTACACTATAGACATAATGTGCACCTTGCTAGCTAGTGGAGCAGTGAAGTCATTTGCGAGAGGAGGCACATGGGTGGAAGTGCTAGGAAGTCCACCGCAACCACAATGGAAATGGACAACCCTGGACATTGTGGGTCCCACGTCTGAATAAGCTTCTCCAAAGAATACAGTGGGTTATGCATGGGAGTTGTCCATTAGGGGAATGCAGGTGAAAACATGCAAAATTTCATGGTATGAAAGTTGTGGTGGTGATGACATTTAGAAAGCAGATGACACATCCTCACCATCATGGTCATCAATTACCACATCAATCCTGAGACTGATATTTCATTAGTCATCCCTGCTAACTAGTCGATCTCTATAATATTTCCTTCTACAAGCCTCATGCTAAATTTCTAGAGTTCGTAATCTCGCCATGCTCTAATTTTTTTTGTTAATCACCTTATCTTATGATATCCCCATGATTAATCAAATACCCCAATATGAGTTCATAGTTAGATCAACTTCTTAGATTCTAACCAAAGCCACCATCATAATTGGCCATCAGTTGCAAAGATTTTGCAAAGAGTAGGGCAAAGCCAGCCATGGTGTTGCAACCAAGAAAATATGTATGGACGAGCTACAAAGACATGGGATGGTACTAAATAAATGAATGCAAAGCCCATTCCTCTTAGCCATTATCATCCTTCATAAAACCTTGGCTTATCATGCCTTTAAATTTCCCCCTACCACTATTTGCAGAGTGTCGCTGAATGAATGATAGGATGAGTTATTAGCGCAGGAACTTTAGTTAGTGATGTCGACCACATGGACAAGACTGTGGAACACAGTCACTAAGATGTTGTAGAGAAATTTTCCTTACCGAGTAGGCCACGCACACTACGATGTCTATAAACAAGAATTTTTTCAGGTGAAATCAGTCATTTCCATCTAGAGATTTCTCTCTTTTCTTGGTGCCGAGAGGATGTGATATTTGTCGTGGTCCAACTTTCTATGCCATCATGGAAAATAATTTGTTCTTGATTAGAATATTTTGTTGGACATCCTGCGATAGGGTCATGAACCCCCATGGCTAGTGAAAATCTTAAGAATATCATTAAATTTCCACTCAACTCCCACCACCCAGATAGTTTTTTATTTAGACTATTTTATGTTGATCACAAGGAGGTCAGATGGTGCAATAGCGTGAATGTGGGAGCCCGCTGCACATTAAGAGAACAGTGCTTACTACTAAAGCATAGTGAATCCTATCACACATCACCCTACACCTTTACCAATTTGGAGTTGTGTCATCCATGTCACTAAGCCAACAACCCTCGTGGATTATTACATTCATTTTCATGGCCTCCACTGCCGCTAGTTGAGAGTTGGTGCCAAAGTTGAGACTTGTGTGACTTGGAGGTCCACTCAATATTCTAAATCATTCAAGATAGTGGGATGTTTCCTTTCTCCACAATCTGATCCACTATACAAGCCTATAAGAATTTCACCTGGCTATGCGCACCATGCCTCGGTTATAAAGGATGCAAGGCATTCCTTAAATGGTGAATACCTCATGCAGGCATGTGAAGGGAAACAACGTCGATGGGTGAAAGATGCAAGAGATTCCTTGGTAGCCGTCGAAACGACTGGGTGAGTTGTGGATTTTGCAAACACTAATGCCGCCAGAGGACATAGAGAACGTCACTGGGAGAATGGCTAGCTAACATGCGGAACCCGCAATGAAGGCCGCCACTAAAGCAAAGAGGACGGGGTGCTGCCATGGAATTTCCATTTTGAAATGACCCTAAGGACTATGTATTCTATCGTGAAAATCCCTATACACTACGAACTCCACTCCACCAGCCCGAATTGTCATTTCATTATTTATTCCTTATGATCCTTTATCACCCCGTTGAAAGAATAACTCATTAATTCTACTGAAGGGGACTCATTCTCATCCAAAACCAATCACCATGGAGTCTGTCTTGTGTCACATTCATCATATTTTAATATTTTGCATTATTTCACCCTCCAAGTTCAACATTTTACTTGCTATGGGGCCCAAATTCTCCTTCAAAATGTTATCTTGCTTTATCAAAGTAATGATTGTGAAATGGCAACGACGGTTTACTCCACCTCGTCAGAAAATGGATGAACGTTTGGTGTTTTTTCAATTATTTCAAATGGGCGTTATGCAATGTTTTGTGATTTTTTTCATCGATAGATGGATTTAGTTACATTTATTTTTCAACAAACACCACCAACATTTTCCGTGGCGCTAACCGACGATGTTGGGTCATGGATTTGATGTATAAAAATTAGTCGTTAAAGCAATGAAATTTAAATCAATGTTACATTGGTAAGTTGACAATATTTTGTCAATATGTCACCAAACATTCATCAGAATTTGTAGTCAAATATAGTAGTGATTATTTCTGTAACCTTTCCGTGGTGAACTTTTAGTCCTCCCCTCCTCTACATCTATCAAGAGTGCGAACATCCTAGTGTGGAAACATAATACGCCCAAGCCGCACAAAGGATCATCTTAGGAGGAGATAACCTCCGCTACGAAGATATTTATAGGTTCTGCACATGTGATTTATGTCACGCCAAAGGCTACATGATTACATTATGATGATGTTGTCAAGAGGGACAGTGATGAAGTGGTGGAGGCCCGCGATGTGGGCTCCACATTGGCCATTTCTGTTAATGAAAGGAATGTGGGGCATCATTACACACAACTCGAGAATCATTTAAATGAAGCCTCCACATATTTTTAGATGGCGTCAAAGCCATGAGGCTTGTGCTAGAAAATCAAGGTAGGAACAATGGCACTGGAGTTCAAGGTTGGGCTTTGTAGTGAGAGGAATCCACCGCCTAGACAATAGAGGTGATAGAAAATGGATGCTCAGATCCTGCAAAGGAGGAATTCAACAGGTGAGAAAATGTGATTTGGCACCTAAGAAATATCATGACGAAAACAACAAGGGACAAGGAAAGACCTGCAATACGGGTTCTGCACAAACGAAGGCTATCGGTCGGGAAGTATCACTCGTAAAGTGCAAAGATCTATTGCCCACCTTCCCCAATGACCAATGTTAGTTTATGATCCCAATATGCTTTAAAATTGAAAGGCATGAAGATTTGTGATATGCTAGTTGTAGAAAAGTCATTAGGGGAAACCATCAAGAGCGGCAAGGTAGCCTGTTGCCCTATAGGAAAAATGCAATCAACTCAAAGATGTTATTAAAATATTGTTTGGTAGCAACCAAGTTTAGTTCATGTGGGCACGATGTGTAGGTGCAAGGAAAACAAATTCTTATTTCTGCAATGGTGGGATGAATGACAACCACCATGAGCGAGCTCACAAGAGGGTGATGACCGCGATGGGTTGTGGACCTGCCAAATGGGGAGGCAACAAAGGTTTTCCATTGTGAATAGCATTAGGGTGACAACCTCTCATGAACAGTGACCCACGAGTGTGGACTTGCCAATGAGTGTGGACTTAGTAGAGCCTAGCCATTAGGTGATGAAGGTTGGGCAAGAGCAAACTATGTGTGAAGACCCACAAATGTTTGGACTTAGGCATTCTGAAACAACGAGGTCAGTTGGTTTTTCCACAACGATAAAGATGGAAGGGCTATCTATGGAACCCACCATGTAGGTGAATGTCAAAGGTTGATTACTGTGATAATAGTGAAATGGGAATAGAGTCCCGCTCAGGGCAACTTGCAGCTGTGGGTCTGCAAAACAAGAAGGACGCAGCAATAAACATGGGGATGGGGTCCAAATGTTGGGCAGACATTCAGGCTCAGCCACAGGTGAATGGTGGAGCAGAATGATGAATAGTGAAAAGGGAAACACATGAATGTAGGTCTACAAGGGACAGCGAACACAAAAGCAAAGGCCAAGGGGAAACCCGTAAGGTTAAGCCCATAGGGTCAAATGACTTAGTGAAACTTAGGTAGGTGAACTTGGCCAATATGAAAATGATCATTTTAAGTTCCATGGCCAATTTTGGCATGGAAATAGAGGCATGCAAAATGAGACGAGGTCAAAATGACCTAACGTGAGCAAGAAAAAGGGGGTCCCTACCTTCAGCGGGGTGTGTGTACAAAACATACACAACAAGGGGATAGACATATAGAGGTGTGAGAGAGAAATGGTAGGAGGTAAAGACAGTGTGAAGGTAGAGAGTTGAGAGAGAGATAAAGGGTAGGAGATAAAGAGGTGAAATATAGTGTAGGAGATAGATAAGAGAAAGAGAATAGGATGTAAATAGGTTAAGCATAATGTAGATAGGTGAGAGATACAGAGGGAGAGACCTAGTAAGAGGTGAAGAGGAGATGGATGTAGAGAGGTGATATAGAGGATACATAGTAGGATGTAAATATGGGAGGGAGGTAGAGAGGTGAGAGAGGGA
>VDFB02168118.1:66273511-66499563 GCA_007258455.2 Sequoia sempervirens
GGAATTATTGGAAATAATTCCTTCTTTCTATGATTGATATGGTTTTACACTAAAAGTTTCAAACTTTTGCATGGGGTAAAGCCACTTGGTAGTCCCACATAGCTACAATCAAATTTGGGGACTATTACTCAAGGAATGGTGCACCAAAATGCCACATGGTAGCTTCATGTGACAATTAAAGGGAATGAGCAATGTTTTATTCTAATCAAGCACTCACCCTCCCTCCTGACGCGTGTTAATGCAACACAACTCAAAGGAACTTTTGAGCATCACAAGAAATATATGATATGTGGTTGGCTACAACTCTTAGCAGATCCACTATAAACGAAGGGAAAAATTCCAATGAGTGGCCTACCTAGGTGCATCTTGGAAATGAATGATCATCACTAGCACTTAAATTATGAAGGCTAACAGGTGATTTCTAGTTATATTTTGGAGGAATAGGTTTCATCATTTCCCTCATCAGGGGTTTCTTATGATTTCCTAGTATGGCCATTTCAATGTTCTAGATGTAGGTGAGGCCAGTAGGCATGGGAGTGGGGAATGTTTTTGGTTGTGGTAGATTTCATCTTGTTATGGACGGATTTTCATATTTAATCCCTATATGGTATTTTTAAAAACTCTTTCTCAAGTTATTGAATCAAGGAATACATAACTCATGAGGAATTTATTACTTTTTTATAACATAGACCTTAGTATGCTATTTTTCTTCAAGAATATGGACTAAATACATAATAATTATGACATGTTAATCTTTGCTATGTGTTTAACTCTATTTTTTATTTGAATTCATGCTTTGTTTCTATCAATTTTTTTACATTATAATTCATTATCTTTCATATTTTAATATTTCAATTGCCTTAATGTATGCAAGGTTTCATACCATGTTTAATACTCTATCGAACTTATACTAAAATTATTGTAATTGAGATTTTATTATGCTAGATCAAGTTTGAAATGGTTTAAAAGCTTGGAACATTGACTTAAAATAATTTTTATATGAATTTGTTTTTCATTCCTTCTCCATTTTCCTCCCCTCTATTAACACACTAAAGAGTTGAATTATAAAATCCTAGATGTTATTCTGCAAGGTGCATCTTAGTCTTCGTTTGTAGAATTTCTCATAAATTTTATCTCCTAAGCATTAGCTTTAGAGATCAACATTTTTTTCTGGCATGCCTGGTGGGATCACCATACTTCAATTTAGTGAAGAAGTTTGTCGATGAGTTGAATAACCATCACTAGATCATCAACATCGTGTAATCCCATATTACTCTTACCTCCACTCATGACTCTCAAATGGAAAACAAATTCAAGAAGCGGAGTAACACATGTTGAGCACAAAGAAATACTGAGAGGGGGGTAAATCAACATATATTAAAATTAAAACATCCCCATTTATAGATAACACATCACATCACGTGAACTAAAAGAGAAACAAAAAGGAAAACACTCACCACACTATAACACTAGGATATTTACATGGAAAATTCAATGAGGGAAAAACAATGGTGAGAGTTGACTCATAATATAAAATCTCACTGCTTAAAAGGTTATACAATGTAGATTAAGGTTGACTAACTAAAGACTTGCACACACTAAAGCATATACAACTTCAAGGGAAAGATACAAAGGACCTAATGAGAGTCATTGTCTCAAAGTAGGGTACATGAAAATTATGATAAGAAAAACTAAGACTTGAACTATTGTAGATGAGGCATCTGACTTATGTTGATATTGTAGTTCCTTTTTCGCATATTTACATCCTCATATAGATTTCGTACACTTCATTTTTAACATTATACTCAATTTACCTTTTCCTCATGCATCATAATTATCAAATGATTTTTCCTTTCATAAATATCCTCTGCAACAATACAAAACCTTCAATTAAGCCCACTAAAAGATGACTCTTAGATGTAACGAATGATATTGTAGATCGGCATCAAAAGATATCCAAAGTGAAAGAAATTTGATTGTGGACTAGCACATGCTATGTTGAGGCCTAAGAGAACCTCCACACATTCTCTAAAATAATATTAACTGATCAAGGTCAACCGCAAATGAAGAAAACAAGTCATGTTAGCCTGATTAGTACAAGTACCATCAATAGTGTTACTACTTGAATTCACACCACTGGTGAGATACCAAAAACATCATGCAGATCAAGATATGAATAGCGTACATAATATACAATATCCATACAACCTCCTCCAAAAATATTTGATCATTGAATTTTGGTGCAACTAAAGAAGCTTACTAAAAAATTCAAAAGCAAAGCATTCTAGATTAAGTGTAGCACATTGTTAATTGAAGTTTGAGCTTGTGGATCTCCAACATGCTTGATACTATTAGATTATGTGTATTGATCACTACAAATCATTTTCTTGAAGCCTCAAGAAAAAATTGGCATCTCCAAAGGAATTCAGAGCATTCCAATCAACCTTTATCATTGCATTACACTATTAAGGCATAGATAGGAACATTTCCAACTATAAATTTGACTACGGAAAGTGTGAATACATGATTCCTTAGATATAATATCTTCATAACATGGCCATCATTTCATTTTAACCACAAGATAAAATCTTTTATGGTAGATGGATGAAAACCAAAAGGATATGATACTGCCTTACGGTATACACAGTTGGTGCCTTAGCCAGTCTTATGCAACCTATCTCAACATGTGGTACATGAATCCAAAATGATATCAAGGTAGAGATATTTTAGATAGATCAAGACATGAGTATCATCATCTAAAACATGCTTAGATGACTATTCTTCCTTATACTACCCTAGACATGCCTCAAATTATATCCACTTAAGCAAAAACTAACTCCAGAGAATGTGTACATAGTTCAATAACACATCTTGACATCAATTAAAACACTTATTGCTAATAGTCTCCCCATTTGTCATTGATGGAAACACATATATACTTATCTATCCCTTTGAAATAAATGGTAAAGGGAATGACATCTTCTATTTACAATATCCCAAAATTGAATAAGCTCTCCCTTACTTTATGCTCCCCCTAAGATGGTGATTCAAAAAGATGGATGCTATGTACAAGAATAGGTTCAAAAACTAGAAAGATACTGCAAAATTTCATAAAAATATTTACAAGGAAAAAAATTTCTTACATCGTTGCATCATCCTTGGAAGGAAGAATATTCTTATAGATTTCTTTTAGTTTCTTCAAGGTTGAAACCCAATCTTTTATTTCTAAGGAGAGTATATGATTTTGACATTAAAACTTTATGGACATTTCTTTAGCCTCAATTATTTTTCTAGGAATTTTTATTTCCCGACCCACTTTTATTACTTTTTATAGTAATCTAGATATTGATGCAAACCTCATATTGAATTCCTCTCTTAACAAGTTGAATTTTTGCTTTAATTGATCTCTCTAGCTTAGAAGCAATGTAAGATACACATGAATATTTCAATTTTTTCCCTGATAGATCCATCCATATATTTTGACAAATCATAAGTTTCGTCCAATAGTGTAATTTGTGACTCAATAGAGTCAATCTGAATTTTTATGTCTTTGGTGGAGCTTGACCACTTCAAATAGAATTGATAAAGAGACATTGCTTCATTTGCACAATCCTTAAACTTTTCTATGTTTTCCCACAACTTATTGTCTACATCATTACACCTATTAGAGGTCCCAGTTATTATTTTATCTCTTACTTTTCTCCAAGAGAGAGGTGTGATCTTTTAAATAATCCATTAAGATCTTTAAATTTTATTCCAGAGGTAAGGAGAAATCAATATTTACTTCCAATAATCCTTCTTGGATAATATTGACATCATTATGAATTAATTCACTTTTATTTTCATGCTCTTGTAGGATTTCCTTGCAACAGTATCCAAAACATCACCAAGTTGTAGCTTTTGTAAGGAAGAAATTCTTGACAAGTCAACTTATCCCTCAATGGTGGGAATTCATAGAAACTAAGGTGTGACTATCAGTTGAAACTAAATTTTCATCCCTAGTATTTCTTTGAAAGAATATGATGATGAAGACCCTTGTCTTATAAAATCCTCCTTTGAATCTTGAACATTTTTTGGGATTACCTTCTATCTTTTCTTCCTCATTTTATTTCTCTTTTTCTTCTTTCCTTCTTCTTTTCTTATACCAAAGATAACCATTCCCTCTTTGTGTTTATAAATTCCTTTCATTTCTTTCATATCTTCTTTCATTAGGGGGCACATTATGTTCTTTGTTATATTCAATGTTCACTAGAGCTGAGATCCTCATTTTATTCCTATCCTCTACACCTTATGTATTTGTGCTTTTTGGAGGATCAATCTCCTCATCCAGGTTAGTATTAACAACTTCCACATTATTTTTAATTAAATTTTCTTTAGAATTGGATAGATTCATAAAGTGAGTAGTCACATCAGGCATGTCTTGTGTATTAGAGATACCCAGAGGAGAGAGATCCTTAATTATTTTAGCATTCCTTAATACTTCCAATATTTTTGTGGCATTTTCAATTGGTTCCTTTTCCATCCTTTTTATTTCTACTTTGTCCTTTCATTAGGATATGTAATTTCTCCCACAAACCATAAGCATTAAATAAGGAATAGTTAATTAAATATAATGTTCTAGAATGATGTTTGAGACAAGGATAAACATGGAAAAATATTAAATATTTGTAAGTCAACCTAAGTTCTAGAACATGTACTTTGTAATCTCTAAAACCTCTATATATTGAGGAATTTTTAATTGCTTATGTATTAGATCAAGTGTTGAGATGACCAAGTGGTCATGTGGAGAAGAATGGTTGACAATGTCATAGCATTCAAGCATATGTAATCAAGTTGGGAAAATTATGTGCTTCTATGCATTTCATATATTTTTAATTTATATGTTTGATCTATTATGTATTTTGATATGTATTCATCCACCACCATCATAGTGGTATCAAAGCATGGGTTTGAAGATTGTAGAAAGATTGAATAGTAAAAGATATTGAAGGAGCTGCCAACTCAAGGAAAAGATCATCATAGGTATAAAGTCAATTTTTTGTGAAATGTTGATTGCAGATAAAGTTTTATTGTAGATTTCAACCGCTAAGCAAGTTGAGATCATTATTGTTTGGGTATCACCATAACTACCATGAAGGAAAGGCTGAGTGAAGAAAAATAATCACAAAAGCCACCATAGAGATGATTTTCCAGTAGATCAAAGGACATAAAGCCATAGTTGTAAGTGGAGATCGCTGAATATTAGAGAAAGAAAATTAAAAAGTTGAAGATTGTAGTTTTTGGAAGGAGTGTTTTTTATGCAGTTTCATAGTTGTTAAAGTAACAAAGTTGGTTGAAGGAAATTGTGGAAAGAAGGGAAAAGACATGCATAGCTACCGAAGAGAAAGGAAATGTACATTGTTGTATCGAAATCTTAGTCAGCTATTCAGGTAAAGTGAGTTTAATTATTTGATTCAATGGGTAAAGTTGGTAAAAAGGTAAAGAATGAAAGAGATGGCTTAGAAGAAGAACTCAAAGAACTTCAAAAATTTAGTCACTAAGTTTCAATAGAAAAGACTAGACATTTGATAATAAAAAGTATGATCTTGAAATTGAATTGATTGAGGTTAAGAAGAAGAATCTAAAGACTTAGAATAAAACATGTAAACATATTAGAAGAAGAAAACAATTTAGAAAAGATGAAAATATCAAAATTGAAAGAAGAAAATGAATGTTTGAAATCAAAACCATCAATATATGATGCTTCATGTGGTACAAAATACTGTTGAACAAGACAACTAAGAGGGGGGGTGAATCTGTCACAAATTTAAACCTTAATTCATTCACCAAAACTAATCCTTAAAACTGCTTAATAGATAAAACATTAAGTACTAGTGCATAAACTAAAAAATCATCACATAAACACAATAACACCATATTTGCATGGAAAAACCAATAAGGGAAAAACCATAGTGAGTATTAACTCACACTATACAGAATATTATAACCGATTACAAGAGGCTTATTGCCTAAGAAAAAAGGCTCACTACCAAGACAAGGAATCACTATCCAGGTTAGGACTCACTATCCAACAAGGATAACAACTCAGAGGGATCACTCCCACAAAGATACAAAGAAGATAGAAGACATACGTTATAGAGAGAAGACAATCTCAATGCAACAGAAAAATCAACCACAAATTACTCAACCACTTGTAGACATGCATGAATGATAGAGTACACCTTCAACTCACTGCATCCAGAAACTCAACATTTAGGATTCACACTAATCTACCACACTCACATCACACACACTCACTGATTTTCATCAATATCACACCTATATACTCTATTTCTTTGCACTTATCTCTCTTTCCTCTTTCTATGCTTTGTTTCACCACTAACTCATCTTGTATTTATACCATCTTCAACTTTGAAAGATATCCAAAGTCAACCATTCAAATTCAAATTTAAATTAGGTTGGTTCCAAAACATCCTAGGGTGGAATTAGAATGAGAGCTACCAAAACACATTCTTCATAAGGACCCAAATTGATCCAACGTGCTTCATGAACTCTGAAGATAGTGTTCAACACAAGGTCAACCAAACTAGTGTAAAAAACATAGAAAAATTAAGCATGAACCTTCCAAATACCAATATTATCTTCAATACAATAAAAAAAATCAACTCTAGAACCACAAGTCATAAGAATTTAACAAAGAGAAATATGGACCAAAAAAATTTCTCCTGGACCTCAACTAGAAACACAGAAAACCACAGTTCACAATGGGTGAACATAACTCACACTGTACAATGAATCAATAGCCAAAAATATGGATATAGCAGCTTCTAACAACCATGATCAACATATATGAACCACACAAACATAGGAGAAAATCCAAGACCAAAACATGGAACAACCAGTGAACACCTTCAACATATCCTCATTACAATTTTCTAAAATATCCTCAATATATACAACCAATAACATGTATCCATGACGCTAATGATAACAACAATCAGTTGATAATCAATTAAACAATTGAAATCAATGACAACATCTTCATTCTTTCCATTCTTGCAAAAATCTCACCCTTTGTCATTGATGGCAACACATGACGTGAAAAACCATCAAGGACACCATACTACCTCTGAATACATTTCTCAATATTTTCCTTTTAGTTCCTTTCTATTTCTCTCCCTTAGTAGATAGTCTTTTCTTCCTCTCTTTTTTTCATTCTTCCTTTCCTTTTTCACATTCTTCCTCTCCCCCTTTGACATCAATGGCAAAGGAAAAGGATATTTTTCATTGATTTCTTCTTTGACATAAAAAAGAATAGTCTTAACGAGAACACCTGACACTACCTTCTCCCCCTAAGAGGTAGCCATAAAAAAATTAGTCCAAAAGAAAGATAGATCCATAGATCCACCGGACTGATGCATATCCATATGCATCTAGTTCAAGAAAGGAGGGGCAATTATCCCTAACTTCTCCTGGAGATACTCAAAAGTATCTTTAGGAAGAGCCTTTGTAAATATATCAACAATCTAATCCTTCGTCGAAATGTACTCAATATTTACCCCATTCTCCATGACCTTCTCTCTCAAGAAATGATACCTAATAGATATATGCTTTGTCCTCAAGTTCATCATAGATTCTTTAAAATATTAATTGTACTTGTATTATCATAAAAGATAGTGTGTGTAAAATATGTGAATGAGTAATAAAACGACCCAATCAATGAAACATTACATTAGATAATTCAAATAACAAATCTAATTGAATTGAAACAAATAAACTCTCTAAAATTATCCCATTGTTCTCTATCCTCAAGGATTTTCTCAAGTCATTATGGCTCTTAGATTTTGTGTATACACAAGACTTGTCAAATGACAGCTTGAAGAATGAGATGTTGGAAAATGCAATGAATATATTCCTACATGATTGATTGAACTATATGATTGATGAGTGATATGATAATGATGTTGTGATATGGATATGATGCTAAATGTTGTTGTATGAAAATGAAAGTTATGCTATGATAATGTTGTGATGAAACTATATAAAACTAAGATGCAGCTAACAACAAATCCATGATTATGTTAAATAATTCTAAATGCTAAATGCTAAATGCTCACAAATTCTCTAATGAAAATTTTGCAGAGTAAGATTGCTCAAAAGTGGGATCCTTTTCCTGTAGAATGAGGTTGTATTTATAGGATTTCCAAGGCATATTCTAATGTGGTAGAAACCAACGATCAAGATTTTAGCTGGAGAGATCGAGGGTGGAGGATCAAGAAGTTGGAGAGAATAAAGGAGATTGTTCCCTTTAAGAAAACAATTTTCCAAGTGTTTAGAAGAATAAATGGAGGAAGAGAGCCAAGTGTCCTAAAGTTGTTTCAAAATTTTTTGAGGAAAAATTCCAAATTAAACAAATTGAAATATTCACTTTGTTGAGACACATGACATGATGAGGTGGAAGGAGGAAAAAGCTATAGAAATGTGACGAAATTTAAATTTTAGAATTTAAATTTAATAAGAGGAAATATAATTAAATGAAACAAACTATTTAAATGTATTTATTTAATTAAGATTAGAAGAATGTGATTTAAGATAGAAGAATTAGAAGATGAACTATATAAATAAATTTAGAATTTATTTATAAGTAGACAAAATAAGAGGTTTATTAATTAAATAACTTGTATTTAATTAATTAATTATCTTGACCAATTTTAGGTGTATATTTTTCCCCTCTTTGAAGTGATGTGTTTGCACATTGCTTCAAATAAAAATTTGTTGATGATGCTGACAAATTTTTTTTGATATGCCCCAGACACTAGTTTTCGAGTGATGATGGATATATGCCCCCTCAGTAGATAAATTGACGAATTTTTGAATTTTTAGGATTTTTGACCTTTTTTATTTTTTTATGATTTGCTGACGATTTTAGAATTTTTAAAGATGTCTCAACGATTTATCTCCCAAAAAATAATATTGATCCTGCCTCTTTGAGGAATTGATTAATGAAGGCCCTTTTTGGAAAAAATAATTAAATCAATCCCACTTAATTCTCACTTAAATACCCCATTAAAAGATTAAAAAGATGTGAAAAGATCTCATTTGTGTCATTTGCATTTTGGAGATTGAGTGATTAGAGCAACTTTGAGAAAGATGGTGATTTCGATCAAGACCCATTGATTTGAGCACATTCAATGTCACAACTGCCCAACCGGATATGGACCTCCAGTACGTACCATAAAAAAACACCTCTGTGAATTTTGAATTTCATTTTTCCCACATTTTTCATGTTTAAGATTTGATATTTAGCTTTTTAGCACATCCAGTACCCACTTTAGTGCATCTAGTTGTTATAATGCATATAGTCTTTTAGCACGTAGAGTCAATATTTTAGTGCATAGAGTCAAATTTTTAGCACATATGACAAAATAGCACATCCATGCATAGATTTAATGCATCTAATGAATGTAATAGTGCAACTGGGAATTTAGCACATAGGTGACATTTTGTGGTGCATTAGGTCAAATTTTTAGTGCATTGATGTAGTAAAATAGTGCATTGATGAAATTTGATGGCACATATAGATATTTAGTGCTTTGATGCATTGTTTTGGTGCATTAATGAAATGTTTTAGTGCATAGAATTTTTCAGCGCATTGAAACACTGTTCTAGCGCATTGACACCAGAATGAAGAACTTTTGATTGTTCTCCTCATTTTTGATGATTAATGATCACGTCAGCTATTGATTTGATGATGTTTGATGATGTTGATAGATTAGATGATGATTGATATCATGATAGGTGAGAATCAATGAAAGGATAATGATGATTGACCTCATGATAGGTGAGGATCAATGATAGAATCATGATGATTGACCTCATGATAGGTGAGGATCAATGTCAGATGTTCATGGGATTTGATCAAAATCTCCTTAGAGCTGATTAGATTGGTAGGTTGATTGATGTTGATTGATAAGATTGCTGATTTGTGATATGTTATGATGATAGGAGCCTTTGAGGACCCTTCAATCTTGATAGTGATTCCCAAAGACTTGGGACCTAATTCCACATCTAGTGCAGGCTAAGATAGATGTGATTGGATGATGCAGATTGACCTCTTTGATAGATATTCCCTAGTAGAGGATTAACAAGGAACTTTTGACCACTTTGGCTGAGAGGTGGTGCAATGACGACAACACTTTTCACTTAGCCACTTGTGAGATGACAATCATGCCAAAGGATGTTTATCAGATTTTGAGGATTCTTGTTATTGGTGAGCTAGTTGTCTACAATTGATAGAGCTGGGAGGTACTGATGCATTGAGGATAGTTTTTGAGGATGACCAGATTTGTGGATATGATATTCCATGGCAGGAGATGGTTGATGTATATGTGACACTACCATATGTTCTTACCAGCTTCATTGGAGGTTTCTTATGTCTCAACTGCAAGTCAAAGGGACTCTCAGTTGGTTGGGGTCAGATATTAGAGAGCATGATCACATAGGGGATCAGATATGCTTAGGGCTCCTGCATGCTAGCACACTTGTACCATGATCTTCACTAGGTGGTTTATCTGAGAGGGGCCAGTTTGTTAGATGGGGTGACACTGCTACAGATATGGGTGTGGGAGCACATAGCTGTCACTTGTCCAATGGCTAATAGACAACGTTCGACTGGTCGACCATACATTTTTAGATATACAGGTCTAGTTGTTCAGCATAAGCTGGGAAACTTAGAGTACTGGTGGAGGGTTTTGGATGACTTGGATATCGTGATATGGAGGTCTTATCTAGACTATGAGTAGTGGCTAGGATGATACAAATATTCCGTATGTGTGCACTACCAAATATTTGATTAGGAAGACACCATTTTTGATAGAGAGGTTCCTTCTTGGGAGAGTGTTGCAATAGTACAAGCAAGTACAAGGTATGCCCTAGGGAGTTGTGCTATATGCATGCAGATGACAGGACATTCCAGAGTGGGGGTTTACTTTATCATATGATGTAGCATGTGAGGAGTACCTCAAATTACATGAAGTTATATGGGAGTATCATCCAAAGATTATAGAGGCTATATTATCACAGGAGTATGCACATTATTTCTTTTCACATCCTTTCTTGAGGATATCCAGCCCAGATGAGCCAATACTGACACTGGATGACGATTAGGCTCTGAGATGGAGGAGGGGTGGAGGAGGTGATGATGACAAAGAGGGAGATAGTAGTGATGATAGGGATGGAGACAAAGATGGTGGAGGTGGTGGTGATGGCAGAGGTGGAGATGGAGGTGATGGTAGAGGTGGACCGGTACTAGATGTGTGACTATCTCGAAGGAGGAGATCCCTAGTGGCTACAACACAACAACATATATAGATTAATTTTACCTTGCAGCAGTAGCAAACACAGATAGCTGCCTTATAGGACTAGGTATAGATGTTACAGGGTCAGCTAGCATAGGTGCTAACACAACTACAAACACATGAATAGGCATAGGAACAGGCACAGGCATAGGCTTAGGCATAGACATAGATCTCCTCACTGATAATAGAGAGAGATACTCTGATACAACAATGTGAGTAGGTAGAGGCCCTATTCAAGAGACTGTAGAGAGTGGATGAGGATACCATGAAAGAAGATTACCTTAGAGAGTTACGATGCTCCATCAGGGAGGCTGAGTATTACAGGCTACAACATCATGAGGTAGTTCCTGCAGAGCAGCGGGTCAATTATACTCAGTATGCCAGTGCCAGATTAGGATGAAGCCACTCACGAACTACTACCAGGGGTGTCACTATGCCATCTCATAGAGATCCATGTGCAAGACCATCAGGTGGTGCAATAGGAGGCACAAGGCCAACATTGTCTTGGGGCAGTAGCACATAGCCTTTGATGTTGACATTTTATGTATTGATATTTGATGGTGTATACATTGATTCAAAGACAAGATGATTCTACCACATTTTTTATGATGTATCTATCCATGCTTTATGATATCATTGTACAGTTTGACATTATTATTTTGAGATTATATGATATGCAGTAGACTATTGACCTATATGATGTCTATATGCCTATATCATGGATGCATGTGATGGATGTATTTTATTTCCCTTCTATAAATTTTTATGCTATGCGATGCCTATGATTATGACATAATATTGTATGGATGCAATGATGAAATGATGATGCATGATTTATGATTCTATATGTTTTATGAATTATGCTTTTACACTATATGTGATGGATTTTATTATGTAGATGAGATGCAATGTACACTATTTTTGTGTTTTTTGAATGCAAATATATGATTTAATTACTATATGAGATGAATTTTATGATGATTCTAATGCATGTATGATATTCTTATGATGATGCTTTCTAATGTATGATATGCTTATGATGATGTCACTATATGTGAATGATTTGCTTTTGTTAATGCCAAGTGTACACAATCCATTGATGACAGAGAAAATTATTTTAAAATTGTGCTAGCCTTGGAAAGTCTAAAATGAACATGCAAACTATTATTGATGCAATCCATCCTAACCATGCAAAACTAATATAAAAATTTGTTATTTTTTTAGCTGATTTGTAATGCTTTTATCATCATTAAGCCTTTTGAATGTTGAATGTGAGTACAAAAATCAATGGTATAATTAGACCATGATGACTTGAGTACTACTTCCATGATTTTTGATATTTCAAGTTAACACAAGAATCTAGGTATAATTGAACTGAGATGACCTGAGTATTGCTAGCATAAACAGACAAGACTTAATCATTTTCCTATGCAAATTCAGAATGTGATCAATGATACTTTGCAAAGCATGTCTCGTGACAATTTTCACAGTAGTAATGATTAACTCACAGAGAACACACAAAGAAAATGCCATTCTTGATCATAGCTTCTCTATTTCATGACATCCTTGAGTTGCTCTAGAGAAATGATAACAAAAATCAAGATACAATAGTTGAACATTCGTGCCAAAGTGATAAAACCATGCTTCAAAAGAGTATCATCCATTTAAATTTGTTTTGATTGATTGATTTGTTTATTAGTTTGGATGGTTGATGTGTAAAGTTTAATGATTTATGTTTAATATTAAGTTGCACTATGATCATTGTATGTGTTGTGTTGTATTGTTTCTATTTGTCTATTTTTTTAAGCTCAAATTTTATTGCACCTAGTGAGTTTAGGTGTTTTCACCTAGTTGAGGGTCAAACATGACCACAATGCCAGGATATGTACATGAGACTTTCTGATGGAAAGGTAGAATGATGGTGAAAGAGAATGGCTAACACATGCTCAAATAGATGGAAAATATAATCTATCACAAATAGCACCTATTGCCAGGTTTTCACTACATGTTTTTATTGCACTTTTTCAGATTTTATGATTCTTCACTTCTTTTTTTTTTTGACTTTTTCTTTTTTTTGTTGTCACCAAGATGCCTGTTTACCAGGTTTTCATCAGGGTGACAATTTTTTCAGGACATTTTCTCATTTTTTTGGGACTTTTACCGTGCACTGGATGAGTTAAGAAAAGAACCTCTTGAGATGTAGGTTGTTGATAGGTTCCTCGAATAGGTCTCCTTTAGGTGTAGAAAGTTTATAGGATTTAGATCCATAGACTGATACAACTACAAAAGGACCTAACCAGTTTGGTTCAAACTTCCCCTTCTTTTCTCGATCCTATTGATTTCAAGGATTCTCTTTTAGTACCAAGTCACCAACTTGAAATGCTCTTGGTTTGACCTTGTGATTATAACTTCTGGACATTCTTTGCTAATAATATTTCAAATGATCAACTACATCTTGACGATGCTCATCCAACAATTCCAACTCATATAACCTGGATACTATATAATCTTCCTCTGAGATAATTCCCTTCAAAGACACCCAAAGTGATAGTAGCTATACCTCAATAGGTAAAATGGCCTCTAATCCAGAGAATAGATCATATGGTGTGGCTCTTTTCGGGGTGTGAATGCTGGTTTGATAAGCCCACAGAGCAGGGTTCAATTGAACGTGCCAATCATGTCCAACATCATTGACAGTTTTCTTTAAGATTTTCAAAATGGTTTTGTTTGAGGCCTCTACCTGGCCATTTCCTTTAGGGTAGTAAGGTGTAGAAAATTGATGTTGGATATGAAATTTCTCACAAAGTTCTTGGACATCCTGATTCTTGAAAGGTCTGCCATTGTCAGTGACAATGGACTAAGGAATACCATATTGACAGATAATGTAATTTAGGATGAAGGATGCAATTTTTTTTCAAGTGAATATGGTTAAGGGAACAACTTCAATCCACTTTGTAAAGTATTTTATGGCTATAATGATGAATTTGTGTCCATTGGATGAAGATGGATGAATTTCACCTACAAGGTCAAGTCCCCATTGATAGAAAGGCCATTTTGATGTAAACGGTTGCATGTATCAAGATTCCATGGACTTGATATTTTTGGCACTTCTTGAAAAATTAAAAAGACTCCTTCTCCATGTTTGGCTAGTAATACCCCAAACATAGGAGTTTTTTAACTAGAGTTAGTCCACTTGAATGAGTGCCACAGATACCTTCATGAACCTCACGTAAAGCAGTTTTAGCTTTGTTATGTTCAAGACACCAAAGGATAGTACCATCAAGACCTCGTCAATAAAGTACATCAACTACTAGGGTGTGTCAAGTTGCTTGTCAGATGAAGTTACATTTTTGGTTTCAGGATAAATCTTGTGGTAGGGTATTGTCTCTTAGATAGGTGTAGATCTTCCCATGGATAGAAGCTTTAGCCTCAACTAGATGGTATATTACTTGGGATTCAAGGTTATCATAGGCAAGGTTAAACAATTATTCCACCATGAATTCATAATGAGCTTGTTTCTCTGGTATCTGTAGAAGAGAGGCAATGGTTGCCATGGAATCTACAACTTTTTTTTTCTCTTGGAACTTGTTCAAATTTGATTTCAACAAAATGCTTCTTAAAATCATCCACCATTCTCTTATACAACATAAAATTGTCATATTTTGTCTAATAATCATCATTCACCTAATTTATGACCAATTGATAATCTCCATAGACTTGTAACTTTGTAATCTTCCACTCCATGGCTACCTTGATACCAATGATCAATGCTTCATACTTAGTTGTGTTGTTAATGTAGGGAAACATTAACCTGTAGGACTTTAGAATGGTGTGTCCTTGAGGCATGACAAATAGGATTCCTGCACCTGATCCATGTTGCGTGTAAGATCCATCAAAATATAACATCCATTGTTGTGTTGACACTGTAAGGACATATACATTTGGAAACTCAATGTGCATGGGATAGTCATCTTGTAATGGTGCTTCAACTAGCTAGTCGATTATGGCTTAGCCCTTGATTGCTTTTCTAGTCACATATTGGATGTCAAACTCACTCAATATCATTACCCATATTTCTAGTCTTCCAGTTAAGTTGGCTTTGCTAAGAATATATTTCAATGGATTGATCTTGGCTATCAATTTGATGGTGTGTGTTAACATGTAATGTTGCAGCTATTGAGTAGCAAACACTACTACTAAAAATGCCTTTTCAATGAATGTGTAGTTTATTTCATAGCCATTTAATGTTCTATTGATGTAATAAATAGCCCTTTCTTTTCCCTCAGAGTCTTCTTGTGCCAACAAAGTGCCCCAAGATACCTCAGTTGTGGCTATGTATAGTAATAGTGTTTTTCCTTCCATTAGTGGTACCAATATGGATGAGCACATCAGATACTACTTTAGTTGATTAAAAGTTGCTTCACATTTTTCATCCCATTTGAAAGAAACATTCTTGTGTAGTAAGTGATTAAAAGGATGAGTTTTATCTTCCAGTTGTGTGATGAACCTTCTGATAGATTAGAATCATCCTTGTAAAGATCTTATTTGGCTAAAATTCTTGGGAGGAGGCATCTCCATGATGGCTTTGACTTTTGCAGGATCCACCTCAATACCTTTAGCTGATACTATATATCCTAAAAGTTTAGTTGATATCCCACCAAACACACACTACTTTGGGTTTAACCTCACATTGAACTTCTCCAATCAAGTGAAGATTTTATCTAGGATTTCCAAATTTCCTTCCCTAGTGAATAATTTGGCTAACAAGTCATCCACATAGTCCTCCATAAAGGTGTGCATCATGTCATGAAAGATAGTGGTCATCGTACGCTAATAAGTAGCCCTGACATTCTTTAACCCAAAAGGCATGGCATTCCAATAGAAAGTACCCCATGGGCATGTGAACGTTGTTTTCTCTTGATCTTCAAGTGCTATTTTGATCTAATTGTAACCTGAAAAGTCATCCATGAGTGATAGGATTACATGACCCGCTATTAAATCTATGATGATGTCAATGTTAGGAAAAGGAAAATCATCTTTTGAACAAGCCCTGTTAAGATCCCTGAAATCCATACATATCCTAATGTTGTTATCTAGTTTTCAAACTAGCACAATGTTTGAGATCCATTCAGCATAATCAATGGGTCAGATAAATCTTGCATCTAATAGTTTCTTCAATTCAGCTTTCACCAATAGGGCGATATGCGGATGAATTTTTCTCAAATTTTTCTTCACCGGCTTCACTCCATGTGATAGATATAAGTGATGCATTATAAGATCTAGATCTATCCCTAACATGTCAATGTAGGACCAAGCAAAGTTGACTTGTCTCTCTTCAAATAATTTGGTGAAGCTTGTTTTTTCATGCTCTGTCATGGATGCTGCTAGATGTAGGGTCTTCATTGTTTCGGTTGTGCCAATGTTGATGGATTGTGTAGGTTCAACCAAACTTGAAGATATCTCATGATAGTGCTTAGGAAGAGTGTCAAATCTCCCATCTTTCAGTGCCTTGGAGAGGTTTTCACCATTAGATGCACTCTTTATTTTTACTTTTTCTTGATCTAATATTGCCATTAAATGGTTTTCACCATTAGATCAATTTTTAATATTCATTAAATTACAGCAGAGAGATTTGGCACTCCCCTTAACTGAAGCTTTGTTATGAGATTCACTGGTGGAACATGTTTTAGGATTTTCAAAACAAAGGAAGTTAACAATGGCATCATCGTTTGGAAAGATGGGGATATCAAGTAGCTCAGTTTGGTACCAGTCAATAAGTTTAGGGTGTACCAATGGCAAGGAATCATCAGATTGGCTAAGGTCACAAGAGGTGAGTGTCATCATGGCAACTTCATCAAAGTGTTCGATAGCGATGTCAAGGTCTATGATGTTACTCTCCTCCAAAGGATCTATCTTGCTCGAAGTCTGATCATCTTTGCTAGAGTCATCAATATGTTGTGATCCAAATTCAAGTGGTCTAGACCCTGAAATTTTTCCCTCCATACGTGTTGGTGTATACCTTTGTATCACATCAAATTCTTTGTCATGACAAGATTCTTCAAAGAGAAAGTACCATTCATATTCATTGGAATCTATTTCAAGACTATCTCACAATTGGATGATTCACTCACAAATCTGTTGCTTGGTTTCTTCATTTGACTCTTCTCTGTATCCTAGTCCTATTTTTTCCTTAGCATTCATTGTGATGGGATGTATTGGTTCTATGATATCGTCTTTTCTTTTTCCGACAGGACCTTTTCCCTCATAGCCCATCTTTTCTAGGATAGAAAATCCTTTTCCATATGGCTCTATTAGTACATTGGAAGTTGATGCTTGTGATGTTTCTTCATCTTTCTACAACCAATTTAAAACATCCTTGTCTTCAGATTCATCCACTAGGGTGGCTGATTTTACAAACTTACCATCAATAAGTGTGGTAGGTTTTGAAGGTTTTTTTCTTGATGTTGATGATTGTCCATAGGATTTAGGAGAAGGTAGCAGCTATGAAAGACATAATGATTGCTCAAAAGAATATCCCCCCATGCATTTTTCTTTTAGCTAAACTTTTTTCTCAAATATTTTTGACAAAGCATTTAGTTGAATTTCATTTTTGAAGGAGAATCACCAATACCTTTATCTTTTGATTGAATCTTTTCCTCAAGTTGATTTGACAAAGAATTTAATTCACTTTTGTTACTTGATGGAGTATAATCACTGATACCCTTATATTTTTTCTAAACCCATTTTGACAAGGAATTTAGTTGTCTTTCATTACTTGATGAACTAGGAGTGTGAGCTTCCCTGTTATGTGGAACAAAAGTATCTTGGACTAATTTGAGTGTGTTGCAATATTGAAGATTGTTGGAATCAACTAAAATAGTGATATCTTTCCTGTTGAAAGGAAATTTCAAACATTGATGATACATTGATGGTACTGCTCACCTCTCATGGATCAAAGGATGCCCCAAGAGAATATTGTACATCAACTCCTTTTTGAACACTTGGTAGATTATATATTTTATAACTGGTCCCACTTGAATTGGTAACACTATCAATCCTTGGGAGGATCTCTCTTCATCATCATAGGATTTTATAGTGATTTTTCTTTTGGCATCAATTGTATTTTCTGAATATCCAAGTGCATAGATAAGTTTTAGAGTGTAGATATTTAGGACAACTCCACCATCTATTAGAACACGTTTGACCTGGTGTTTGTGAATTAAAACCTCAATGTGGAGGGAAACATTATATGGATGGGCAAGTGATACATCATCATTTTCTAAAAAATGATAAGCAATGAGGTGAGATCAAGTGTCCCACCATAGCTTGGAATTGGAAAGATTCTAGATTATTTGGTACTATGGTGGCCACTAGAGCTTGTTCCCAAATTTCTTTATGGGCTGGTGAAATTTTCAATAGTTCCAATATGGATATTTGAGCAAGGATTTTCTGCAATTGATAAACAATGTTGTATTGATTTGGAGGGGCATTAGCTGGTTTAGAAGGACTTCCCTTCAAGACATACTTTGGCTGAGCTCTTGTGGTTGCGTTTACTAGCATGTTGTCTTTTTTATCTTTGATTTTAATGACATTAATTTGATTATCATTTGGAGCAACGTTTATGGTCAGATTTATTGGCCTGATGTCATTGATTTGGTTTGATTTGATGTTGATTTCATTAAGTAGATTTTCAGCTATAACAATTACATTATTTTTATTACCAGCTATAACAATGTCTTGTTCATGCTCGATTGTGATGTCACTAATTTGATTGTCAACTGTAATAAGGTCTTGTTGGTCATTGATCTCAATATCATTAGTTTGATCATCAACTACCTCAATATGGAGAATGGTCAAATCATAAACATAGTTCGCATGTTTCCCTTTGGTGTTTGATGAAGAGGACTCTCCTTTTTCATAATGAGGTAAAGGATTTTTGAATGCTCCATGATCAACATTTGTTTGGGGTCCTATTGATATTTCCTTTCTATCGATTAAATCTTGCACCAAATGTTTCAATTGCATGCAATCATTTATTTTATGGCCCTTCTTTCTATGAAAGTTAGAATAATGTGCATCATTCCACCATTAAGGTTTAACTCTTGGTTCCCAATCTCATGCCTCTGGTAATGTTATAACCTTGGATTCAAGAAGTTCTTTTAATGTTGATTCGAGTGACTATCCCAAAGGTGTAAACCTTCTTTGATTTGATGATGTCTGATATGGTGGTGGTTTAGATTTAGTATTGTTTTGATTAGTGTTTTGATTGTTCTTTGAGGCAACATTTGTCAAGTTAAAGAATGGTTTTGCATTTTGTGTCTCAGCTGCAGTATCATTGTTACTGGCATTTTTATTTCTTTTCCAAAATTTTGGTTTATCATTGTTGTTATAATGATTGGAAGAATTTTCTGAATTGTTTCCTTCATTGTATATTTTTAAGACTCCTCTTTTGACAAAGGCTTCTTTGATTTTGATTCCATTTTCAATCATTTTCTCAAAGGTGGGTGGGCATTGCAATTCAAGTCTATATCTTAGCTCATCATTTAGATTATCAATGAATATTTCCATCTTTTCCTTTTCAGGTATGGGACAAGCATATCTAGCAAACAATCTTCTCCATCTTTGTAAAAATATGAGGAATGATTCACCCTTTTTCTCTTTTGTATTGCAAAGGTCTTTCATGGTTATCTCGTATTGGATGTTATAGGAAAATTTAGTGATGAATTTATTGACCAGCTCTTCAAAGGACTTAATACTTGGTGGAAGTTTGGAGAACCATTCCATGCATTTGCCACCTAAGCTTCATGGAAAAAATATCAAGTAAGTCTCTTCATGTGCAAATTCCAAGCTAATGGTTCGAAATTCCCTTACATGATCTATAGGATCAGTTTTACCATTGTATTTATCATACTTTGGAAATTCACAATGCTTCAGAAAAGGAATCATGTTGACAGTTTGGTCAAAAGGATATGGGAAATTGTCTTGCAGCAGATATCTTTTTGTGGTTCCTCTTGGTATGTCAAGAAGTTGTTGCATATTTTTCATTTGACGAGTTAATACAGCCATGGGATCTATGTTTGGTGGATCAGTTTCATTTCTTCTTGGAGCTTCTTTCAGTTGATTAACATCAAAGTCATGTGGAAGTTTCACACCTTGATTCGCTAGCATTAAGAACTAATTTTCCCCAACTTTTTAAAAAATCTTTTCCATGAATTTGTGAAATTTGGGGTCTTGTTGAGCTATTTGAATTTCCTCAGTGATTTCATCATTTTCAGATTGGTGGAATCTATGGAATGAATTTTCCTCACCTTCAGCCATGGTGTTCTAAATTTCAATTTCCTTTCCCTTGAGTTTTTTCTTATGAGATCTTGTTAAAATAGGCATAAAAGTGTTATAGTTTTTACTAAACTTTGATCTTTGTTGGAGGAGTACCAAGGATAATAACCAAGTCAAATAGAATGAAAAATTCTATTGATGAGGCTAAGGCGATAAATCTAATTATACAACATTGTTTTGTGATGAAGGATGGAAAATCCTGATAGTGAAACTTAGCTTAACAATCAGAGATGTGATTGATGATTAGGCACTTTAAGGTGTTAGATCTTAGTTTGGTTTAAATAATTTCACTTGTAAAGGCCAATTTATCCAAGTTTAAAACACTATTGTGACTAAGGAATGATTTTGTTCTGAAAAGGATCCCTGAATGTGATTTCAATTTTTGGATGGATGGTGAAAATAGCTATCTGGTTTTGAATTAATTGAATGCACTAAAACAAGGTACAAATGTGCTAAGAGATGGATTAGATGCACTAAAATATGGCCTAGATGAGCTAAAATATGGCCTGGATGCGCTAAAATAGAAACCTGATGCATTAAAAGATGATGCAAATGTACTAGAAAAAGTAGTGTATGCATTGAAAGATGGGTTACGTGCACTGAAAAATGACTTAGATGCACTAGAAAATGGATCAAATGAGCTAAAAGATGCTAGTGATGTTCTAGACTACCCCTAAATATGATTCAACTTGGTACTCTATTGGGTTATTAGGTGAATGTGCTAAACAGTTTTGTAAATATGCTAAAAGATGGAATAGATGCACCAGAAAAGGACCTAGATGCACTAGAAAATTGGTCAAATGTGCTAGAAAATGACTTAGATTTTCCAAAATATGAGCTCAATGCACTAAAATAGAGAATGCATGTGCTAAACTTGAAGTGTTTCAGTGTTTTGAAAAAAATTCTAGTTATTTTGCTTTTGAATCAATGAATTTGAATTTTTTCAGGGGATAAATCTTCTGAACAATTATTTTTGTCTACTTTTTCTTGTTTGTGAATTAGGTGACTTTAATTTTCTTAAAAGGATGATTTCTTGAAAAATGATTTCAAACACAACAAGTTGTAAAACAGTTGTCTCAAACCTAGGAACTAAACATTAAGTGTATGTTCAAGAATCTAGTCTGATTCCTTTGATTTCTGCATGTATAGAACAAGAGAAAATATATCAAACACTCCTAATTTCAAGGGTCATTAGTAATATCACAACCCACATCTAAGAACTATTTCAACTCACACAGTCATCTCAACTCCTAGAGGGTGCCCATGTTTTTACCTTTCCTGGGTCTTAACCAAAGTTGAATCCTCCACTTTTGGCTAGTAATCCATGATAGTTATATGGTGAGTATCTTGGGTGTAGATTCTTCCCTCTGGGCTTGCAATGTGAATATTAAAAATTTTCAGAGACTAACTCAACTGGCTTCTACACTTAAAGTTCATAGTAAGAGTCTATGTTTGGTGCGGAAAATGATAAACTCCCTTAGGACACCTCCCAACCTTTAGAAAAAGGCTTTGGGGATGGTTATCTTGCACACTACCATTGAATGTGAGTTTCCTCAGATTCACTTTTGATTATAGTGGGTCGAAAAACTTGGCTTTAGTTGTTCCCACTGTAAACAATGATTTTAAAAGTCCTTTTACAATGCTTTGCTCCTCCTAGGGTTTTTCACCTAAAAGGAGAAAGGGAATGGAAATGGGTTCCAAAATTCAATGGTTTACACTCAAGACTTTTAAATGAGGTATTCACCAAAATGTAAAAAAATATTTTGGTAACCCTATTGGACACTTACCCTTCTAGGATCTTTCACCTAAAAGGGAAGGAATAGGGTTAAAAATATATGTAAAAATTCAATATTAAGGTATGGATGGATGCAATTATTTCTAATTAAGATGTAAAAATGTAATAATATGAAATTTAAATGATTTAATTATGCAAAACAATGAAAATGTAAAGTGTTGGAAAACACATTGTGATATGCAAACATGAACTAAATGACCCGGAAATGCAAATAAAACTAAATAGAAATTTATGAAATAGAATGTGTGCATGTGGATACTAGAAATGAATTGCATGAAGATCTGAAATCCTAATAAAACTGATGCAGAAGTCAACTGGGACACTTAGGCCAGTCTGGGCGACTTAGTCCCAATTCTGGAAAAACTGCCCAAAAACCATTTTCTGCCAAATGGGTATCCGTATCTCCAAAAAATCACTGAAATTCAGGTCTAGTGGGACTAATTCACCCAAAGTGGTGACTTACTCCACTTCTGAATTTTTGAAAATTTGGAAGTGGAAACGGATGCCCTAGGTCTGCACTTTGGTTTCCTACAGAAACTCTAATTTTTGGGCTTGAAAGTGACTTTTAGGTGATATTTTTATTTTTTAAATGAGTAGAATACTTGAGAAACTTTGCAACTTGATCTCCAATTATTTTACAAACTTCCAAGATTCCTAAATCTACAAACACACAAGAAGAGAAGAAGAAATGTTGAATGTTAGGGAATGGGGGTTTGCCTTGGTCAAACCCCTTTTTAGGTAATTAAACCAAATAAAGAAAGAATGTAATGAACCATGCAACAATGGAATTATATAATTTCCATGATGTTTGATCTTGAATTTCTACAACAATAGTTGAAGAATCAGCCCTTGAATGCTTTAGGAAGATAAACTCTAGCTTGCTTTACTAGAAAACATAATGAGTTATGAATCAAGATGAATTAGAAGGATATTGGAGAGATATAAAATTAGGAGAAAAACAATTATTTATACTCTTGTGTATTAGTAACGCGATGATACCTCATCATAGGCTGACATAAGGTCTCAAAGAATAAAAACTTGAAAGAAATTTGAATTAATTTTGATTTTGGTCCCAAATAGGACTAAGTTTCCCCTATGGGTGACTTGGTCCACTTGGGAAATTTTGAGTGGATGTCAAAGATTAAGATGTACTAATTTTTTTTATCGGATTCTTCTTCAACAAGACACTTATAAGGCTTATAAATGCATAAAGGGGCCATTTAAAACATAAGAAAGGTGTAAATCTTGATGACAAGCTTAGGAATGTGTGAACGTTTGTTATAGGACTTTACAACACTTTGAAATAGGTCTTGGTAAGGTTATTTAGGTGAATTATAACATTATGGTCCTAGAAAAGTGTGAAGATGTGTTAGAACACCTTACAACACTCTTGCAAGACATCAATAAATGCATTTTATTTAATTTGCAATGGTGCAATACCTAGTGTGGATGTGTAAACACCTCTCAACACCAAATCAAGGCCTCATTAAGTTCAATTTATCATCAATTATTCCCATATCAAGCAAATTATACACTTTTTGTAGCACATTAAGCCCCGACTTTAGTGAGAGGATGAACTTGCTTCAAACTCTCACTAAAGTAGCCATTCAAGTGGAGTCCAATCGTACCAATGTGGATGAAAAAGAATGAAAAATATCAAAGGAGGTTGCAAAAGCCCCCAGGATCCAAGATCTTAAGTCAAGCAAACATGAGTGCAAACGGTCATGCACAAGGTGAATGATATGCAACAAAACAAGATACATGATCATGCAATGGCAAGGAAAAGAAAAAGGTGGATCAAGCTTGGACCGTTTGTCCAACTAGTTGTGGATTATATCTAAGAATGTTCAAAAAAAGAAAATGTATACTCACTTTGGGGCGACAAAACTCATGGTTGTCCACCAGGTGAGAAATCCCAGAAGTATACTCACTCTGGGGCCACAAAACTTCTGGTTGTTCATGGGGTGAGAAACATACACTAGTTGGTATGCACTCACAAACACATAGGTGGATATGGGGAAATTCATGCCTTAGAATGGGCTTCCCACTCAACCATATCAAAGTTATACCTCCTGATAACATTAATAAGGTGCTACAAAGGAAAATGAATTTTGAGCTCTATGAGGTAAGAAAAACTTCGTATGCTTGACACTCATAGACATTGTTAATGCAGAATAGTGTAAGGGTTGTTCAATGGGATTTTGCTTTGTTCATGTAAGGTATCATCTTAGGGAACATCATGCTTAACATCTCCAAGAGAGGATAAGTGCAAAAGAAGTATCACGCTCTTGGAGGGAATCAAGCCCAATGACTACCAAGAAAAGGATGCATCACAAGAAGTAAGAATTCATACAATGAAATTTGAGTGGTGATGTATGCCCCCACTTTAAAGCGGTTGTGAATACTAGTACTTTGAGAAATTGCTTTAAAGTAGAAGAAGGAGAATATGAGAGGTTACATGGAAATCCTTATGCCAAGTCATATGTTTCCAATAAGCTACATCATGAAAAAGGGTTGTATGTCATGCATGAGCCAACATAAGGTATGTCGTCCACATCCCGAGCTTTCTCTTATATGTTCATGAAAATTTAATGACTAGAAAAAAGAGGCAACGACAAGTGACATACGAGGAAAAAGCTACCTAACCCCTTTCCCCCACTTAGTGCAAGACAAAGATGAGCTGAAATGATTAATGAAATGCATGGTAGAGTAAAAATCAGTATCAATTAGAGGAATTATGTACCCCCATGAAAGGAAGAAGACCAAACTCCTAAAAATGTTGTATTTTACTACTCAAAGCCTTACATTCATTAGTTGAATGACCATGAACTATGTGATATGTGCAAAAGGAAGTCTTGTAACAAAATTTATTGCGATTTTTTTGAGGAAGGTTGATCAAGTGATCTTAGAGAAGTCTTGACAAGATATCCTCTTTATTAATGGTAGAAGGCTTTCCTATAGTTTGTGACAGAGATACTCCTTGCTTAGATGTACAAGATGTGAAATCTACACAATACTATTTAGATTGTGAGATTTTGGGCTCTCCTTTACAGGAGGGTGTAAAATCTAATGAATGCAATTCATTAGTGTTTTGTGTGATGACATTGACATTAAGCAAAGATGTGTTGATGTTGAGTGAAGGCTTGGCGATTTCTATCAAAGGACAATAACCAAGACCATGTGTTGTTTGTTGTGTAATAGGATCTCTAGGATTTCAGATTCCTTGTTTGTGAGCACCAAATCCTTTTCGACTATAGCCAAGTTGATTCATAAGTTCATAACATTTTCCATAGAGCTTTGTCATTGCTTTTGAATCAGGTGGTTGTCCGGTGTTGTGTTTGTGAAAGGTCGTTGTGTAATTGATTGTGTTTTGATCTAAAGTTGTTGAGGTGGATTCTTTCGAAGGATCATCCATGAGTGGTGGTGTGAATTTTAAGAAACCCTAATCATCATCTAATATTTTTGTGATTTGTTCAATATGTTGTTGTTTGTCTTGTTGTTGCACACATTCTACTTGTATAGTTGGTGTTAATGTGTTTAAATGATTGGCTTTGTTTTTCTCAAGGTTCAAACAACTATTTGGATTAGGGTCAGCTTCAAGGATGTGCACTTTGTTGTTTTGAATGTATTTCATTTTATGATGAAGAGTGGAAGGCACACCATTCATTACATGAATCCATGGTCGGCCTAAAAGAATATTATAGGAAAGGTTATGAGGAATAGCATGGATCGGTGTTTGTAATGTGGCCACTCCAACTATAATAGGTAAAGTGATCACACCAAGTGGTTTCTTTTCTTAATTTTCAAAGCCCTTAATAGATAAGGAAGCAGGTCTAATGTTTGATTTATCCACTCTAAGCCTATCCAAGAGGTTTATACTACACACATTAAGAGAAAAGCCATTATCAAAAAGGGTTCACTTTATCCCTATCATTTTGTATTGAGATAGGATTATGAAAGATTCATTTTGTTTTTACACTTCCAAAGGGGGGATTTCACTTTGGTGGAAAACAATTTCAGCATTCAATCCTTGAATTATAGTTGCTATGTCATTTGGTTGTGCATTAGAAGGGATAGGAACTTGTTGTAAGGTTGTTTGAAGCATAGTGTGATAGGTGGGTGAATTTTGAAGAAGGTCCCAAAGAGATATCTTCGTGGGAGTGTTCTTAAGTTGTTCAAGGATATCATACTCCCTTAATCAAGGAGGAGGAAAATTAGGCAAAGGTAAGGAAGTCAGGGTTGATTGTTGTGGGGACGGATTGTTTCTAGTGTAGTGTGTGTGAGCAACAACATCACGATTAGGTGGGTAAAGGGTAAACTTGGGTTTAGGTGATGGTGGGTAAAGGATGAGTTTATTTTTTTGTTGAGTTGATTGTTTTTGTGAAGGTGGGTAGAGGATTAGAGGGTTCATAGGATGTCCCACGAGGTATGTATGAGCTCCATTGATCGAGGGGGGTCTAATGGACACTTGCGCCTGAACTGTCTTAGTTTGATGAATCTCTAATGAAGGGAAATCCAAAGTCACCTTTTTATCTAAAGAAGACACATTGTTATTGTTTGCATTTTCTTGCACCATGATGTTCCCCCTAGGAGGAGAGTTTTTAGGAGAACGACAAGCCAAATGTTCTTGACATTCAAAGGTTAGTTCTTCTAAAATGACTTCATCGTAAGTAGGGGAATGATCAATGGTGAAATTGTTCTACTTAATAAATGTTTCTCTAGGTGAAGGGGGAAAACTAAGATATTCATGATTGTCATCTATTGTGTTTTCTAGCAATAGAGTATCTTCTTCACAACTAGGAGAGATACTAGGAGAAGGAAAAATGTTAGTGTAATGATTACCTATGGTTGTATTGTCTTGTTTAAGAATAATTTTGTGAGGTGAAGGGGGACATCTAAGATTCTCATGATCTTCACAAAATAGGTTTTCTAACATCAAAGTATCATCTTCACAACAAGGAGAGATACTAGGAGGAAAAGAAATTGTCGTGTCATGATCATCTAAGTTTGTGTTATGGTGGTTGTGAATGTTGTGTCCACTAAGAGAGGTTAAATGAGAGAAACAACTAGGATTTTAAAAACTCTCATTAATTGATACTTCTACTAAAATATCTTTGTCACCAAAAGGATAGATATTATGAGAAGAACAAGTATGATCATTAGGAATGACCCAAGTTGTAGTATCTTTCACTAAAAAACTCTCATAAGGAGGGGATATGAAATATTTCTTAACATGTCTACATATGTAAGGTAAGTTAAGATTGTTTGAATAAGAATGAAAAGCACATGTAACCATTTCATGCCATGTTTCAGCAATATAAACAATGTATATGCAAAGATACACAACATTCTTATCCAATATATGCAAGATTTGAAGAATGCAAATAATGTGCATGCAAGAATGAAAAGAACTTTTATCAAACTTATGCAAAGTCTTATGAATAGAAATATTGTATATGCAAAAGTGAAAATTACTTTTAGCAATGTTATGTAAAATTGCAGAAATGAAAGCATTTTCAGATTTAATGATGCTTGCAAGTGAGATGATTTAAAAAATGACTACCCTAGAAATTGATGTTTTTGAGCTAGATACATAAAACAAACGATCCTGAAACTTTCCAAACTTATAGTATATGATACTAGGAGGTGTAGGAAGCATAAAAATGAGGTTTCTAATATTGGAACTAGCAGTGAAAAATCAAGACAGGGACTAAGTCGCCCAGACTAGAGACTTAGTCCCAGTAAGGGATTTTTTTAGGATTTTTAGGAATTTCCAATGGATTTTGATGATTTATGCACTATATGATGTAGACCTAACATGTAAATACAATTTTTCAATGATATGCAATGAGTGGAGAGGAAAAAAATCAGCCTATATTCTCTTTCACTAATGCAAAAAAAAATTGAAACCCTAAATACAAATTAAGCAATGAAAATATTAATGCAAGGCTAATATCAGCTAGATCTAGGATTATGAAGGACTCCAAAATAGAAAAGAGGGTATTCAAAAAATAGGTTCATCAAAATTTAAAATATGATTTTAAAATCCCTTTCACAATGATTTTATCCTCCTAGGGTTTTTCACCTAAAAGGAGAAAGGGAATGGAAAGGGGTGCCAAAATGCAAGGGTTTACACTCAAGACTATGTTAAATGAGGTGTTGACCAAAATTTAAACAAAGATCTTGGTAACCCTATTTGACACTTACCCTTCTAGGATTAAGGTATGGAGGGATGAAATTATGTCTAATTAAGATTTTAAAATGTAATAATCTAAAATTGAAATAATTTAATTATGCAAAACTATGAAAATGTGAAGTGTTGGAAAACATAATGTGATATGAAAACATGAACTAAATGACCTGGAAATGCAAATAAAACTAAATAAAAAGTTATGAAATAGAATGTGTGCATGTGGAGACTGAAAATTAATAGCATGAAGATCTGAAATCTTGATAAAAGTGATACATAAGTCAACTAGGACACTTAGGCCATTCTGGGTGACTTAGTCCTAATTCTAGAAAAACTACCCAAAGACCAATTTCTGCCAAATGGGTATACATATATCTAAAAATCACTAAAAGTTAGGTTCAATGGGACTAATTCCCCCAAAGTGGTGACTTAGTGCACTACTAAATTTCTAAAAAATTGAAAGTGGAAACGGATGCCCTAGGTCTGCACTTTGGTTTCCTACAGGTGTCTGCTTCTGAGACTCTGATTTTTGGGCCTGAAAGTGAATTTTAGGTGATATTTTGACTTTTTAAATGAGGAGAATACTTGAGCAACTTTGCAACTTAATCTCCAATGATTTTCTAAGCTTCCAAGAGTCCTAAATCTGAAAACACATAAGAAGAGAAGAAGAAATGTTGAATGTTAGGGCACGGAGGTTTGCCTTGGTCAAACCCCTTTTTAAGTAATTAAACCAAATGAAGAAAGAAGGTAATGAAGCATGAAATAATGGGTTTAGATAATTTCCATGATTTTTATCTTGAATTTCTACAACAATAGTTGAACAATCTACCCTTTGAATGCTTTAGGAAGCTAAACTCTAGCTTGCTTGACTTGAAAACATGATGAGTGATAATAATATTGAGTTATGACTCAAGATGAATTAGAAGATGGAAGAGATATAAATTGAGGAGAAAAAAGCTTATTTATACAATCTTGTGTCTTAGTAACTTGATGATACCTCATCACAGGATGACATAAGGTCTTAAAGAATAAAAACCCAAAAGAAATTTGAATCAATTTTGATTTTTGTGCCAAATAGGACTAAGTCGCCCCTATGGGAGACTTGGTCCACTTGGGAAATTTTGACTGGATGTCAGAGATTAATATGTATTAAATGTTTTTTAATGAGTTCTTCTTCAACAAGAAACTTAATTAAGGCCTGTAAGTGCATAAAGGGGCCATTTAAAACATAAGAAAGGTGTAAATATTGATGAAAAGCCTAGGAAAGCGTGAAATTTTGTTACAAGAATTTACAACACTTTGAAATAGGTCTTGGTAAGGTTATTTAGGTGAATTATAACATCATGGTCCTAGAAAAGTGTGAAGATGTGTTACAACACCTTACAACACTCTTGCAAGACATCAATAAATGCATTTTATTTAATTTGCAAGGGTTCAAGACCTAGTGTGCATGTTTAAACACCTCTCAACACTAAATCAAGGCCTCATTAAGTTCAATTTATCATCAATTATTCCCATATCAAGCAAAGTATACACTTTTTAGAAACACACCCACTTAGGTCATTCCCATAGGGTGAGTGTTTCTTCCCACTACGACAGGCCTTCTAAAGGTGTTATCAAAACATGAAAGAGTGAGTCTAGAATTTTGATCGCCCAGTGAAGGGGAGAGCATAGGCCTATCACTTTAAAAGAACAATAGAAAGGGTGTTCATTAACCTCTTAATTAAACTAGATGCTAAATTTAATCAAAAGAAAGCAAAAATAATTCTAACCCCTACAAACACCATCAGTAGTTTCAGACAATTGTCTTTGACAGCATATTTGAGTACTTGCAACATAGAAAACATAGATCAATTCTTAGAATTTTTAATTTTTGCAGAGAAAAGAAGATGCACTAAAACATAGACCATATGTGCTAAAATATCATTCAGATGTGCTAAAAGAAATACTGAATGCGCCAAAATATCTACCAAATATGCTAAAATAACTACTAATTGTGCTAAAATAACCCCTAAATATGATAAAATATGATACTGATGTGTTGAAATATGAGATGGATGAGTTGAAATAGGTCTTGGATGCGCTGAAAGATGTTTCGTATGTACCAAAAGAAACCACACTTGCACTACATAAAATTTCACATCCAAATCTGTAAACAAAATTTCTAGAAAAACATCAATAAAAATGGGGCTAGGCCCCATAGTGGGTGCCAATTATATGTGTGTGTGAAATATGTGAATGAGTAATAAAAACATACAATCAATGAAACATTACATTAGGGAATTCAAATAACAAATATAATCAAATTGAAACAAATAAACTCTCTAAAATGGTCCCATTGTTCGCTATCCTCAAGGATTAGCTCAAGTCATTATGGCTCTCAAATTTTGTGTATGCACAAGACTTGTCAAATGAGAACTTGAAGAATGAGATGTTGGAAAATGAAAGGAATCTATTCCTACATGATTGATTGAACTATATAATTGATGAGTGATATGATAATCATGTTGTGCTAAGGATATGATGCTAAATGTTGTTATATGAAAATGAAAGTTATGCTATGATAATGTTGTGATGAAACTATAGAAAACTAAGATGCAACTAACAACAAAGCCATGATTATGTTAAATAATTCTAAATGCTAATTGCTAAATGCTCACAATACTAAATTCTCACATATGCTCTAATGAAAATTACTCTTTATGCAGAGTAACATTGCTCAGAAGTGGTATCCTTTTGTTGTAGAATAAGGTTGCATTTATAGTATTTCCAAGGCATATTCTGATGTGGCAGCAACCAACGGTTAGGAGATTAGTTGGAGAGATCGAGGGTGGAGGATGATGAAATTGGAGAGAATAAAGGAGATTGTTCCCTTTAAGAAAACAATTTGCCAAGTGTTTAGAAGAATAAATTGAGGAAGAGAGCCATGTGTCCCCAACTTGTTTTAGAATTGTTTGAGGAAAAAGCTCAAATTAAACAAATTGAAATATTCAATTTTTTGAGACACATGACATGATGAGGTGGAAGGAGGAAAAAGTTATAGAAATGTGACTAAATTTAAATTTAATAAGAGGAAAGATAATTAAATGAAACAAACTATTTAAATTTTTTTATTTAATTAAGATTAGAAGAATGTGATTTAAGATAGAAGAATTAGAAGATGAACTATATAAATAAATTTAGAATTTATTTATAAGTATATGAAATAAGAGGTTTATTAATTAAATAACTTGCATTTAATTAATTAATTATCCTAACTGATTTTAGGTGTATATAGATAGAAATGGGATCATCATACACCACTATGATATCTTTCAATGTTTGTTTCATCGATAGAACTTGTGTACAACAAAATGCAGCAGTAATATATTTAGATTCAACAGTAGGCAAGGAGACTGAATCTTGTTTTTAACTCAACCATGCCACCAATCTACAACCAAGAAAGAATACACTACCAGTTGTACTTGTGACCACCAAAAATGTACACCTTTTCCCTTGCTTGATTTGGGAATAATTAATGATAAATTAGACCTAATGCTGCCTTTATCTAGTTTTGTGAGGTGTTTTACACATCCACATTAGGTCTTGGGCCCTTTTGAAGATAAATTAACCTAACTTTGTCCTAATTTAATGTTGTAAAATGTATTTTTTTACATCTTCAAATTAAATTTGGAAGGCTTGTCAATCAACTGGACCTAATATTGTGTTGTAATGTGTTTTACACATTCACAAGGGATTTAGGGCCCTTCTAAGCTAAATGGACTCAATTTTGCCTTAATTTAGTGTTGTAAAGTGTATTTATTTACACTTTCACATTGGATTTTGGGCCCTATGGAATTTATGACCTTAATATCATCATTAATAGGCCCCTATGACCCTATATTGTGCATCTTAATGCATAATTTAATCGAAAACCCAATAAAATCAACATAAAAGTTTAAATTTTCACTCCCTGACACTTTAGCATGAAAAATAGACCCTATGGGACCCATTCACAACCTTGGGTGAATGATTCCCATCCAAGTGGAATTGATTCACCCAATTTGGTGAATGATTCCCATTTGGCCTATTTTTAAGGCTTTGAGCGGGAAAAGTGGGTTTTCAATTCAAAATTTTCCTGTGTCGGCCTTAGGGAACAAATTAATATCCATTTGAGTGCCTTACCTATATAAGAAAGCCTTAAAATCCTCATTTCATCCAATTATCATGTATCCAAGTTTTCATGTAAAGAACTCAAGAGTTAAGCATTTCAAGTCTTCATAAGGTCATAAAAAGAGCTTTCAAGATCAATTCTAAGTCATTCAAGAGCAAGATTCTTCATCAATTATTGTAGAAATTCAAGATCCATCATCATGGAAAGGTTCTAATTTCATTACTTCATTTTCATGCTTCATTATCTTATTTCATCATTTTGGTTCAATTGCCTAAAAAGGGTTTGACCAAGGCAAACCCCTATTCCCTAACAATCAACATTTTCTCTCTCTTTCTTTGTGTGATTACAGGTCTAGGTGCTTTGACGGCTTGGAGATCATTAAATATTAGGTTTCAAACTTTTTGTAGTTTTCTCTATATTGGAAAGGTCAAAATCTTCACAAAAAGTCACTTACAGTCTCAAAAATTAGGGTTTCGGATCTAGACACCTAGAGTTATAGATTGAGCAGACTTAGAAGAGTAGATCCAAACATTGAATTTCTAGAAAATTCCAACTAGACTCATTCACCACAAGTGGAAAATGAGTCCCACTATGAGTGTCTTTTAGGGATTTTTGCAGATTTGGATACCCATTTTCTCGAAACACGCTTCTGTGCAGAAATCCAAAACTTGGACTAATTCACCCAAAATATCGAATGAGTCCCACCAGGCCTAAAAAGCAACAATTTCAGGATTTCAAATCTTCATTCCATCCCTCTCTCTAGATTCTAGGTGCACACTTTCAGTTTCATATCTTTTTGTTAAATTTTATTCATCACTCTTATTCATTTTGGATATCACACTATGTTTTCCAACTCACTATCTTTTCCAAGTTTACACTTAGTGGTGAACCCCTCTTACAATCTGAAATCATATCATAGGATACCTTATTTTCAGATCTCTCTCTCCACTAATCATTGGATTGAGATCTCTAAGGTTTCCTCAAGTGTGGCAATTATCAAATAGGAACCCTATCGTTGTGTTTATACCTCAAAGGTGGGGAGCATGCATTTCCATTGTTCACATTTTGGTGAACCTACATTTCAAATAACTTCTTTACTCATTTGGTGTTCATCATCATCCTAGATCTATCTTTCATTAACATTCCATTAGGATTTTCATTAGTTAATTTGCATTCTAGGGTTTCAAAATTTTGCATTAGTGAAAGTGCATATAGGTTGCATTTTTGCATCTCAAATCATTGAAAAACATCTAAAAACTACATTTGCACTTAGGTTGCACATCATACAACATAAAAAGAACCAAAATCCATAGAAAATTACTAAATTTTTTGAAAAAAAATCCCTATTGGGACTCATTCATCACCTTGGGTGAATAAGTCCTAGAAAAAATATGAAACAACCTCTTACAACACTAAAAACCTTGTTTTTAAGCTTTTGTTTGCTACCATTGGTTAGTTGTTTCATTGGGTTGACTTTCTATTACATGCATTTCACTAAAACTAGCTTAAATTAGTTTGTTTCATGCATTGTTTCGTTCCATATTTTCATTTGTGACATTTCATTTTTAGATCATTGCATAATGTAACCAGTAAATTACCTTGTTTGAAAAATAACAATTACATTTTGAGTTTGCATAAATTATTGTTCAAAAATGTTATCTTTGGTCTTTTCCAAGCTCACAAAGAAAAATTTATTCAATAAAAATTTGTCATTCATTCAATGCATTCCCTAGTTATGACAGTTATTTAAGGTGAAAAAGTGGACATGCTCATGCTTTCCTTAAACCTACACCCACTTTTATCTATCCTATTTGTGAGGAAGATGTGATGGAAGGATATATAAGCATGGACATTCATGATGATCATAATTTTTCTTCTCCTGATACATCTCATTTTAGTGGCGAAGGTATCTTGTGAAAGAAGATGCAATCGTTGAGAATCATGAAGGTCTTGTTTGCTCTTCTCCTCATTCCCCTTGGGAAGATAGTATAACAATAGAAGATTAAATCATTTCCACAACCTTAGCTTACATTCCTCTCCCAACATTTCCCCTACTTGTGAAAATTCTACTATCATGAATAACCATGAAAATGACATTTGTGAGGAAGACATGTTGATGTTAGGAGATCTAATAACTGAGAGCTTTGACAATCCTACTTCTCCCACTTGGGAAGATAGTATAGGGCATATGGGTGTAATTGTAGATAATCATGATAATCACACTACCTCTTCTCCTAATATCCTTCATAGTAAAGAAGATGATATTTTGGTGTTAGAATATATACTTGAAAGTCATGAAAATCTCATTTCCCCCTTTCCTAATGCTCCTACCATAAGGGAAGATCTATTTGGTAAGCATGGAAATCATAGTGGTCCTTCTCTTGATGCCACCCCTAATTGTGATGAAGCTTCTTTACAAAATATAACCATGGATGAACATATTACAAGCTCTCCTACTAGGACAGCTAATATGGCACAAGAGAATTAGACCTTAGAGAAAAATGACAAAAAAATAGAGCCTTCTCCTAATATCCCCACTATTGATAAACAAGATAATCCAACCTTTTATCATTCCCCTACTTGTGATGAAGTCATTTTAGAAGAACCAACCCTTGAATGTCAAGAACATTATGTTTGTATTTCTCCTCAAAACTCTCTTCCTAGAGAGGACATCATGGTGCAAGAAAAGGATAGCATTGACAATAATTATATAGTGTCCTTAGAAGAATATGGAGAGGAAACATTAGACTCTCACTCTTTAAGGGATGTTAATATTATTCAATCTCAACTCATCCTTTACCCACCATCACATAAACCAACAGCTCAAACAAACCAGAACTCATCCTTTACCTACCTAAGAACAATTTTTTGTAGCAATTGAATCATAATACCATTGCTCATGCATATAACACTAGAAATAATCCACAACCACAACAACCAACCCCGACACCCTTACCTTTTCCTAATCCAATTTTTCTTAGTGTTCCTTGTTTAACTTCTCATAGTGGGAAGGAGTATGATCTTGTTGAACAACTTAAAAATACTCCTACAAAGATATCCCTATGGGATCTAATTCAAAATTCACCTAATTATCACACTATGCTTCAAGCTTCCTTGCAACAAGTTATTATCCCTTCTATTGCACAACTAAATGGCATAGCAGTCATGATTCACGGAATAAATGTTGAAATTGTTTTCCACCAAAGTGTACTTGCCCCTTTTGAAGTGCAAAAAAAATGATGCTTTTATGATCATAGCTCAATACAATAGCATAGGGATAAAGCGAACCCTTGTTGATAATGGCTCAGCCCTTAATGTGTGTAGTGTAAACCTCTTGGATAGGCTCCATGTGGATAAATAAAAAAATTCAACCTACTTCTTTATCCATTAGTGGATTTGACAATGTAGGAAAGAAATCACTTAGTGTGATCACTTTACCTATTACAGCTGGAAAGACCACATTGGAAACATTGCTCCATCTTATGCCTCACAACCTTTCATATAATCTCCTTCTAGGTAGGTCATGGATTCATGCAATGAATGGCGTGTCTTCTACTCTTCACCGTAAAATAAAATACATCTACAATGACAAAGTGTAAACTTGATGCATTGATCATGATCCTTATAGTATTCTACAACTTGAAAAAGGTAAAGAAAATCATTTGGAAACATTAACACCAACTACACAAGTGGAACACATGCAACAAAAAGAGAAAGAAAAAATATTGAGGTAGTCACGAACCTATTAGAAGATGATTGGGGTTCCTTACATTTCACACCAATATTCATTGGAGAATAAAAGATCATAAACAAAGACTCTGAAAAGGGAAAAGAAAAAGTGGTAAATTTGAGAGAGCCTTTGAAAGAATCTACCTCATCCACTTTAGAAAAAGAAGCAAATTACACAACAAAATTTGATGAACTTAATCATGAATAACCCTTGAATCCAAAAGAAATTAAAAAAAAATTATGGAAGAGGTTATGAGCTTATGAAACAACTTGGATATAGTGGAAAAGCATGTGGTGCTAGAGAACAAGGTATTTGTGTCCCTATAGACCCTCCCATGCAAGGAACAAATCATGGTCTTGGTTATTGTCCTTTGATAGAAATAAACAAACCTTCACTGAATATCAAAACTCTTACAATAGATTATTCTAAGCTGACTTTAAAAGTAATGCATCCTGAACTGATACACACTAGTGGTCTTCATTGTTTTCCTTTGCAAGAAATGAAACAAACAAAGAAATCTTCGCTTAATTTCAATTGGTCCACTTGGGAAATTTTGAGTGGATGTTAGAGATTAAGATGTATTAAATGTTGTTTATCAATTTCTTCTTCAACAAGACACTTAATTAAGGCCTACAAGTGCATAAAGGGCTCATTTAAAACATAAGAAAGGTGTAAATATTGATGACAAGCCTAGGAAAGTGTGAAAGTTTGTTACAAGACTTTACAACACTTTGAAATAGGTCCTGGTAAGGTTATTTAGGTGAAATATAACATTATGGTCCTAGAAAAGTGTAAAGATGTGTTACAACACCTTACAACACTCTTGCAAGACATCAATAAATGCATTTTATTTAATTTGCAAGGGTTCAAGACCTAGTGTGCATGTTTAAACACCTCTCAACACTAAATCAAGGCCTCATTAAGTTCAATTTATCATCAATTACTCCCATATCAAGCAAAGTATACACTTTTTGGAAACACACCCAGTTAGGTCATTCCTATAGGGTAAGTACTTTTTCCCACTATGAAAGGCCTTGTAAAGGTGTTATCAAAACATGAAAGAGTGAGTCTGGCATTTTGATCACCTAGTGAAGGGGAGAGCATAGGCCTGTCACTTTACAAGCATAGTAGAAAGGGTGTTCATTAACATCTTAATTAAACTAGATGCTTAATTTAATCAAAAGAAAGGAAAAATAATTCTAGCCCCTGCAAACACCATCAATAGTTTCAGATAATTGTCTTTGACAACCTATTTGAGTACCTGCAACATAGAAAACATAGATAAGTTCTCAGTATTTTGAATTTCTGCAAAGAAAACCAGATGCACTAAAACAAAGACCATGTGCTAAAATAAATACTGAATGCACCAAAAGATCTACCAAATGCAATAAAATAACTACTAAATGTGCTAAAATAACCCCTGAATGTGCTAAAATATGAACAGGATGAGCTCAAATAGGCCTAGATGCATTGAAAGATGTTTTGTATGCACCAAAAGAAACCACGAGTGCACTGCATAAAATTTCACATCCAAATCTGTAAAAAAATTTCTAGAAAAAGGTCAATAAAAATGAGGCTAGGCCCCACAATGGGCACCAATTTTATGGGTGTGTGAAATATGTGAATGAGTAATAAAAACACACAATCAATTTAACATTACATTAGAGAATTCAAATAACAAATATAATCAAATTGAAACAAATAAACTCTCTAAAATGGTCCCATTGTTCTCTATCCTCAAGGATTTGCTCAAGTCATTATGGCTCTTAGATTTTGTGTATGCACAAGACTTTTCAAATGACAACTTGAAGAACGAGATGTTGGAAAATGCAATGAATATATTCCTACATGATTGATTGAACTATATGATTGATGAGTGATATGATAATCATGCTATGATAAGGATGTGATGTTAAATTTTGTTGTATGAAAATGAAATTTATGCTATGATAATGTTGTGATGAAACTATAGAAAACTAAGATGCAGCTAACAACAAAGCCATGATTATGTTAAATAATTCTAAATGCTAATTGTTAAATTCTCACAATACTAAATCCTCGCACATGCTCTAATGACAATTCTGCAAAGTAAGATTGCTCAGAAGTGGGATCCTTTTGTTGTAGAATGAGGTTGCATTTATAGGATTTCCAAGGCATATTCTGATGTGGCAGCATCCAACAAAAGGATTTTAGTTGGAGAGATTGAGGGTGGAGGATGAAGAAGTTGGAGAGAATAAAGGAGATTGTTCCCTTTAAGAAAACAATTTTCCAAGTGTTTAGAAGAATAAATGGAGGAAGAGAGCCAAGTGTCCCCAAGTTGTTTCATAATTTGTTGAGGAAAAATCCCAAATTAAACAAATTGAAATATTCAATTTGTTGAGACACATGACATGATGAGGTGGAAGAAGGAAAACTTTGTAGACATGTGACTAAATTTAAATTTAGTAAGAGGAAAGATAATTAAATGAAACAAACTATTTAAATTTGTTTATTTAATTAAGATTAGAAGAATGTGATTTAAGATAGAAGAATTAGAAGATGAATTATATAAATAAATTTAGAATTTATTTATAAGTAGATGAAATAAGAGGTTTATTAATTAAATAATTTTCATTTAATTAATTAATTATCCTGATTGATTTTAATTGTATACAGATAGAAATGGGATCATCATACACCACTATGATATCTTTCAATGTCTGTTTCATCCATAGAACTTGTGTACAACAAGATGTAGCAGTAATATATTTAGCTTCAACAGTAGACAAGGAGATTGAATCTTGTTTTTAACTCAACCATGCCACCAATCTACAACCAAGAAAGAATACACCACCACTTGTACTTGTGACCACCCAAAATGTACACCTTTTCCCTTGCTTGATTTGGGAATAATTAATGATAAATTAGACCTAATGCCACCTTTATCTAGTTTTGTGAGGTGTTTTACACATCCACATTAGGTCTTGGGCCCTTTTGAAGATAAATTAACCTAACTTTTTCCTAATTTAATTTTGTAAAATGTATTTATTTACATATTCAAACTAAATTTGGAAGGATTGTAAATCAACTGGACCTAAACTTGTGTTGTTATGTGTTTTACACATTCACAGGGGATTTAGAGACCTTCTAAGCTAAATGGACTCAATTTTTCCTTAATTTAGCATTGTAAAGTGTATTTATTTACACTTTCACATTGGATTTTGGGCCCTATGGAATTTATGAACTTAATATCATCATTAATAGGCCCCTATGACCCTATATTGTACATTGATGAAATATGGCCTGGATGCACTAAAAGATGATGCAAATGCACTAGAAAAACTAATGATTTGAATCCGTTAGATTTTAAACCCTCTTATAAAATAGAGAAAAAAAATCTTGCAATCTAAAGATTATTGCGTAGGTATGAAAACTAATACTAAGGAAGAAATATCTTTGCCGCAAACTATAGGAACACCTTCTACCATTGATCAAGAGGGTATCTTATCAAGAGTCCTCCAAGATCACTTGATATCTCTTCCTCTAAGAACATGAAAGAAATTTTTTTATAAGACTTCATTTTGTGCATATCCTAGAGTTCATGGTCATGCCACTAATGAATGTAAGGCTTTGATTAACAAAATTCAACACCTAAAGGCATGTGGTGCTCTTCCTTGTGTTGAGGCACCTAATTCCTCTAACTAATACTTACTTTCATCCTATTCAACTCACCCTTGTCTCACACTAAGTGGGGGAAATTCGTTAGTTAGCCTCCTCCTCATATGTCACTTTTCATTTTCTTTGTTGGCTAGTTGACCATCTTTCATGTATGTATAAGAGGAAGCTTGGGATGTGGATTACATGCCTTAAGATTGACTCACATGTGACATACTTATTCATGATGTAGCTTATCAAAATATATGACTTGGCATAGGGATTTCTGAATAAGCTCTCATATCTTCTCCTACATGAAAGCAATTGCTAACAATAATTTTGTTAGCAACCACTTTAAAGTGGGGGCATTAATTGACACTCATATTTTATTACACAATTTACTTTCTTCCTTCGATGTGTCCTTTTCTTGGTGGTGTCATTAGGCTTGATTTCCTCTGAAAGTGTGATAGTTCTTTGACTTTTCATCTATTAGAAACATTAGGAACTATGTTCCCTAATAAGAGACCTTGCATGAACTAAGAAAAATCCCTTTGAACATTCCTTGTACTATTGTGCATTTATAATGTCTATGAGTTTCAAGCATACAAAGTCTTGCTTACCTCATGGAGCTTGAAGATCATTTTTGTGTGGCACCTTATCAAAGTTATTAGGAGGTATAACTTTGGTATAGTTTGAGAGGGAATCCCAACCAAGGCATGCATTTCTCCATAGTCACTTGTGTGTGTGTGGGTGCATACCAGCCATGAGTGTATGTTTCTCAACTTTTAGGACTTCTCACTTGACGGACAACCAAGAGTTATGTTTCCTCAAAGTGAGTATGCATTTTTAGAAAATATCCTAGGTCTAATCCACATCGTGTTGGACAAATAGTTGAAGCTTGATCCACATTGTTATGTTTACTTGTTTTTCCTTTCTCCTAGTTATTGTCATTGCATGATTGCATATTTCATTTTGTTGCATATCATACACCTTGTGCATGTCCTTTTGTCTTATGTCAGTTTGACTTAGAATCTTGGATCCTAGGGGCTTGATCACCTCCTTGATCTTTGTTGTCCTAGACCATCTACAACGATACGCCTGGATCTCTCTTGAATGTCTACTTTAGTGTGAGTTTGAACCAATTTCATCCTCTCACTAAATTGGGGGCTAAATGTGACCATTGAAAAAGTATGCCTTTTACCTTGCTTGATTTGGGAATAATTAATGATAAATTGGACCTAATGTCACCTTAATCTAGTGTTGTGACATGTTTTACACATCCACATTAGGTCTTGGGCCCCAAGATAAATTAACCTAACTATGTCCTAATTTAATGTTATTAAATGTATTTATTTACATCTTCACATTAAATTTGGAAGGCCAATAAATCAAGTGGACCTAATCTATTGTTGTAATGTTTTTTACACATTCACAAGGTATTTAGGGACTTTCTAAGCTAAATGGACTCAATTTTTCCTTAATTTAGTGTTGTAAAGTGTATTTATTTACACTTTCACATTGTATTTTGGGCCCTATGGAATTTATGACCTTAATATCATCATTAATAGGTCCCTATGACCCTATATTGTGCATCCCAAGAAATAATTTAATTAAAAACCTGACAAAATCAACATAAAAGCTTAAATTATTCACTCCTCGATACTTTAGCATAAAAAATAGGCCTTGTGGGACCCATTCACCACCTTGGGTGAATGAGTTACATCCAAGTGGGACTTATTCACTCAACATGGTGAATGAGTCCCATTTGGCCTATTTTTAAGGCTTTGAGCAAGAAAAGTGGGTTTTTAATTCAAAATTTTCCTATGTTAGCCTTGGGGATCAACTTAACGTTCATTTGAATGGTTTACTATATAAGAAATCCTTCAAACCCTTATTTCATCCAATTATCATTTATCCAAGTTTCAAGTCAAGTACACTTCAAGTCTTCACAAGGTCATCAAGAGAGCTTTCAAAATCAATTCTAAGGAATTCAAGAGGAATATTATTCATCAATTATTGCAAAAATTCAAGATCCATCATCATGAAAATGTTCTAATTGCATTACTTCATGTTCATGCTTCATTATCTTATTTCATCATTTTTCTTTAATTACCTAAAAGGGGTTTGACCAAGACAAACCCCTATTCCCTAACAATCAACAAATTCTCTCTCTTTCTTTGTGTGATTGTAGACATAGGTGCTTTAAAGGCTTGGAGATCATTAAATATTATGTTTCACACTTGTTGGAGTTGTCTCTTTATTGGAAAGGTCAAAATCTTCACAAAATTTCACTTACAATCCCAAAAATTAGGGTTTCGAATCTAGACACCTAGAGGTACAGATTGAGCAAACCAAGAAGAGCAGATCTATACTTAAAATTTCTAGAAAATCCAAACTAGAATCATTCACCACAAGTGGAAAATGAGTCTCACTTGTGGGTGTATTTCATGGATTTTTGTAGATTTGGATACCCATTTTCCCAAAACCCACTTTTGTGCAGAAATCTAGAATTGGGATTGATTTGCCCAGAATGGCAAATGAGTCCCACCAAGCCTAAAAAGAAAAAATTCTAGGATTTCAGAGCTCCATTCCATCTCTCTCTAGATTCCAGGTGCACACTTTCAGTTTCATATATTTTTGTTACATTTTATTCATCTCTCTTACTCATTTTGCATATCACATTGTGTTTTCCAACTCATTATCTTTTCCAAGTTTACACTTGGTGGTGAACCCATTTTGCAATCTAAAATCATATATATCCTAGGATACCTTATTGTCAGATCTTTATCTCCACTGATCATTGGATTGAGATCTCTAAGGTGTCCTCGAGAGTGGCAATTGTGAAATAGGAACCCTATCCTTTTGTTTATACCTCAAAGGTGGGGAGCATCCATTTTCATCATTCATTGTACTCTTCCTGTCATCTACACATCCATCCCAATCTGCATATGTCTAGGAACTTAAAGTAAAATCAGTAAATATAACACCATAATCCATAATTTGGAGTTCCACTCAAATATTTGAATATTATTTTAACATGTGTTTCCTTAGGATCTTCTTGAAATGTATCCATAAAACATACAACATGCATAATATATGGTCTAGTAGCAGTCAAATATAATAGTCCACCAATTATAGATATATACTTGCTCTGATCAGCCTTAGGTGAATCATCATCTTTACCCAATTTGCAACCAGTCACCAAAGGAGTACATACCATTTTGGAACCATCCATCCCAAACTTCTTCAACATCTCTTTCACATATTTAGACTGTGAAATAAAAATCATTTTCTCTATTTGATTAATCTATAGCCCAAGAAAGAAATTCATCTCTCCAAACATATACATTTCAAATTATTTTTGCATTTCTTCTACAAATATCCTTCACATATTTTCATTTCCTCCAAAAAGAATGTCATCAACATAAACAACTACAATCAAGATTTTATCATTTTCAATATTAAAATACAAACTATTTTTTGTACCTTTGTTGAAACCTTGTTGAATCAAATACATGTCTAAACTTGCATACCAAGCTCTAGGAGCTTGCTTCAATCCATATAATACTTTCTTAAATCTACACACCATATCCGGTTGATCTGACAACTGAAATCCTTCTAGTTGTTCCATGTAAACCTCTTCTTCTAGCTCACCATTTAAAAATGTTGACTTGACATCCATCTAATAGACCTTGAAGTTTTATTCAAGCAACAAATGCTAAGAACATCCTTATAGCTTCCATTCTTGCTACTGGAGCAAAATTTTCCTAAAAATCTATGCCTTCTACTTATGATTAACCTTTACACACAACCCCTGTTTTGTTTCTAACCACTTCTCCATTCTCATTCAACTTATTTCTGAATACCTACTTTGATCCAATAATGTTTTTATTTGTCGGTCTTGGGAGCAATTCCTAAGTTTGATTCTTCTTAATCTGCATAAGTTGTTCTTTCATGACTTCCATCCAATGTTCATCTTTACATGCTTCACTTACAGTCTTTAGTTCAATCTCAGAAAATAAACACAGATTTAGTTCAACAATAGCTCTACTTCTAGGTAATACTCCTTTAGTATTATCTAAAATAATCTAGTCACTTTCTAAATTATTATTTTGCACATATCTAGGTCTCTTAGGTGACACTACCGGAGCTTCTTCTTCTCTTTCGTTCCAGTTCATTCTACTTCTCTTGCTCATCATTTTCCTATTCTTCTATAATCTCTTCAATTCTTACACAATCAAGTTCATCAAATACATATCCATCAATGTCAATTGAATTCTTCATTGTCTCATCAACCTTGACATTTGCACTTTCTATAGTTTTTCTCAGTATTTTATTAAAACATTTGTATGCATTGCTTTTAGTATAATATCCAAGAAAAAATCCTTCATCACCTCTTGCATCAAAATTACCTAAGGTTTCTTCATCTCTTCTGATATAACATTTACTTTTGAATACTTTGAAATACTTAATAGTATGAATTATTCCAAACCATAGCTCATAGGGGTCCTTTTATTGTTTTCTCTTGCTTGAACTTGATTGAATACATATACAGGAGTATGAATAGCTTCCTTCCAGTAAACTTCCAATAAACCAACCTCAATAATCATTAACTTAGCAACCTCTTGAACTGTTATATTTTTCCTTTACAACAACTCTATTCTACTAAGGAGTTCTCCAATCAAATAAATGTCTTCTTATTCTATGCACTTCACAAAAAATATTAAACTCATGGGAGGTGAATTCTCCACCTCTATCAAACCTTAAGAATTTTATTCTCAAATTTACTTCATTTTCAACCATAGCTTTGAATGTCTTTAATCTATCTAATGCATCTAATTTATTTCTAATAAATGTAACCAATGTATATCTAGAATAATCATCAATCAAAGGGTATGTGCAGGATCATCATGGAAAAAATAGGCCCTTAAGTGGCAAAAAATTCAGAAAAATCAGAGTTAGGCAAATTGACATAAAAATTTGAATAAGTTATCTATATTATTTCAAAAATATGTAAGAATAGAATCTGTAGCAAATTGAATGTACTTTCTAAACTACTCGGTTTTTTTTTTTTCTTAAATCTATTTGGTGAAAATTTGAAATTCCAATGTAGTAGTACTTAAATTTCAGGGAAAAAATAAGTAGGTGTCTATTTGACCACCCTAACCACAATAAAATGATAATATTTTTTTATTAAATTTTAGACATAACTAGAGAACTCATGTCCGGATGTGATACATATTTTTTTGTATTTTTTTCCAAGTAAATAATTAATTATGAATTTTTTATTACAACTTTTAAAAAATATAAAAACTCAGATGTATTACCAGTTTAACTTTGTCAAAACTTCATAAAATTCAATTTTTCTTTTTTTAATCCTATAGTATGTGAAGCATAGAATGTGATGCATATTTTGGATTCCAAAAATGTGATACTCTTTGAAAGCTATAGATGTTTTTCAATCAACCTATCAATTAGGACTTTAGTCATAATTCAAATAGAAAATGAATAATAATTATTAATTAAATTCAAAGTAAAGCATAATTTAATTTGGTGGAAAGATAAGAATCTCCTTTAAAAACCCTTTTCATTTCATCAGTTTTGGGTAAAAAAAAAGTCATCAGCCACATACCCATCATATTGCCACTTTTTGGCCCATCATGATCCTACACATACCCAAAACTCACTTTATTTAAATAGTTTAAAATGGGATGTGACATCCTATTGCAAAAAAATTAAAGGATCATATGCATAGATTTTCTAATAACACTCAATACAACACAAGGTCTTTGAGGTTTCTTTAAAACCTTCTAGAGTGAGATGTATAAGAGAGATAAAATACCCTCCACAAGTTGTGGAGAAGTATAAAAATGAAATCACTTTATTGTGGATAAATATAATTGTTACATGGAAGCGGTTGAACCAAGGAATTCCTGGATTTCATTAAGCAATTGAACCAAGGACTTCCTAGATTTCATTAACTATTACATGGAAGCAGTTGAAGCAAGTACTTCCTATATTTCAACCACTTAATATTATATATATGAACAACTTTAACATGGAACTTAATGAAATCATTGATCATCTTTGAGTAATTTTGGAAGATGTTTTTATCAATGAAAGGAATGTTGTTATTGTTGAAAAAGCTAGAAAGAGGCAATAGACAAAGAAAAGGCTAGGGTATCTATCTACCATGGTCAAATATTTAAATTGTTTCAATATCAAGCTCAAGAATTTAGAATCAAACAAAGAATAAATATTCTAATGAGGAAGATGATGGTGGTGGATGGATACATATCAAAATGAAAAATAGATCAAACACATAAATTCAGAAATCTATTAAACACATAATTTTTCCAACACGTGGTGTTGCACCTCACTTCATTACTTCACCTATTCATTACATGATTACAAATTCTTGAATGTTGCAAAATTCTCATCCATCCTTCTCCACATGACCACTTGGTCATCTCAATACTTGATCTAATACATAAGCAATTACAAATGCCTCATAATATAGAGGCTTTAGAGATTATAAAGTACATTCTAGAACTTTGGCCAAATTACAAATATTTAATTATTTTCCATTTTTATCCTTATCTCAAACATCATTCTAGAACATTATATTTAATTATGTGTGCCTTATTTAATGTTTGTAGTTTGTGGGAGAAATTACATATCCCAACACTCCCCCTTAATTTCGATCACATATTTATCAACTCAAATTTTTCTTCCAAGTCTACAAACTCACTCCAATCCTTTTCTTGTATAATGATTTCTAACTACCTTCAAGATATGCAAATATCTTTCCATCTCTTCACCAACTTGTCCCACTGCTGCAGTAGTCATTCAAACCTTGATTATCAAAGCTTCAAAGCTTCAAACAAGAAGTCCTCTTCTTTGCAAACTAACTATTTGTAGCTTTCCATTTTTCATGATGTCTTGCAAGGCCATGATACCTCGAACCTTCAAACCTTTCTTGATTGCTATCATCTTTGACATATTAACATTTACACTTGAACAACCTTTTGAACATACCTGTCATCGTTTTCCAATTCAATCCATAATTCCATCCACAATCTATTTGCATGGATTCATTCTTCCATTATCTTTGTCAACATATTCTTTCACAATGATTTATCAAACCACATATTGTACATGGACGGAGATCCCAACAGATATATTTCGTATGTCCTTTCCTATTACAATGAAAACATTGTACACATTCCATTCCTTTAACAAATTTTCTTGAACCTAAAACAGTTTCTTTACCTGTCACTCTAGTGTAGAAAAATGTATCCTTCACTTGATTTAGGAATAATTAATGATAAATTGGACTTAATGTTGTCTTGATCTAGTATTGTGAGGTGTTTTACACATCTATATTAGGTCTTGGACCCTTTTTAAAGTTGAATTAACTTAAATTTACCCTAATTTAATGTTGTAAAATGTATTTATTTACACTTTCACATTAAATTTAAGGGTCTTGTAAACTAAGTGGACCTAATCTAGAGTTGTAATGTGTTTTATGCATTCACATGGGATTTAGTGCCCTTCTAAGCTAAATAGACTCAATTTTTCCTTAATTTAATTTTGTAAAATGCATTTATTTACGCTTTCCCATTGAATTTTGGGCCCCCTTGCATATATGACCTTTTAATAGGCCCCTATGACCCCATATTATGCATCCCAAGGCATAATTTGATCAAAAACCTGACAATATCAACATATAAACCTAATTTATTCATTCCCTGACATTCTAGCAAGAAATATAGCCCCTATGGGACCCATTCGCCACTTTCCTTGAATGAGTCCCATCTAGGTGGGATTCATTTTAATAGGATGGAAAATAAGTTCCATTTGAGCTATTTTTGAGGTTGAGTGGAAAAAATTATGTCTTAAGTTAAAATTTCTCCTATGTCGGCTTTGGGGATCAAATTAACGGTCATGTGAGTGGATTTCCTATATAAGCAAGCTCTCAAATCATTATTTCATCATGTATTCATATTATCAAGTGAAGCACTCAAAGGTTAGGCATTCCAAGACTTCACAAGATCATTTCTAAGACATTCAAGGGTAGAATTCTTCATCAATTGTTGCAACAATTCAAGATCAATCATCATGTCAAGCATATTAAGCATCAAGTATGTTTTTGTGCTAGGGTTGTGATGTTGCATCCTAGATCCAAGGGAAAGCATTGTTCTAATCCTATTTTCAAGATCAAGATCTAGATCCTCCATGACCAATTCATGCTAGATTGCAGATTTACAAAGCATCATTTACAAGGCATCATTCAAGGTGTCATTGTTCATGTTTCATGCCTTCATCTCATTGTCTCATCATTTGGTTTAAATACCTACAAAGGGTTTTGACCAAGGAAAACCGCTATTCCCTAACAATCAACAAGCTTTTTTCTCTCCCTCTTTGTGTGATTGCAGATTTAGGTGCTTTTAAGACTTGAAGTTTCATTGAAGATTACGTTACAAGATTGATTGGAGTTGTCTCCCCATTTGCAAGGTCAAAATCCTCATTAAAAGGTCATCTACAACCCCAAAATTAGGGTTTTAGATTCGGGAACCTGAAGGAACATATTGAGTAGACTAAGGAGAGTAGATCTAGACTTTGAATTTCTAGAAAATCCAAACTGGACTCATTCACCACCCCTGTAGGATTTTTTTAGAGATCTTTGCAAATTTGGATACCCATTTGGCTAAAACTTGATCCTATATAGAGACCTAGATCTGGGATTTATTTGCCTAGAATAACGAATGAGTCCCACTAGGCTAGAAAATCTAGTTTTTTAGGATTTCAGAGCTCCATTCCATCTCCAACAAGTTTTGAGGTACATACATTCTATTCTATAGCTTTCTATTTTATTTTTCTTGCATTTTCTAGTCATTTAACTCAACTTTACATCAAACTAGGTTTTGCATTTCATCTTGCATGTCATTGTCTTTTCCAAGCCCTAGCTTGGTGGTGAACCCCTCTTGTAATTTGAATTCACACCCTAGGACATTCCCTTAGTACACTTCTTGCCTCCATTCCATCCTTGGGGTGAATATCTCTAGGGAATCCTTGAATGTTAGTTGGATAAAAGTGATGTTCTATGTCCAAAACCATAAAGCATCCATTTTTCAACTAATCAGTCACATATCCAAGAGCTCCATATTTTTGCCTCATAACTGGTTCAATTAGATCTTTCATTCCTTGTCCATATTTTTGTAGCCCTTGTCCTTTATAAGCCATTATTTTCATTATTTTCAAACCAACATTATTTTCATTACAAATGTCAAAAATTGTAGATTCAAACATAATTTTATCTTATCTTTACATTCTTCATCAAGAACAATTTCAACATCTCATAAACCAATTGATTTATCATTTGAACAAACCAAGTATTTGTTGCAATAATGGAAAGAATGAAGTTTTTTCCATTGATGTCAATTTTTAAATTGGTTATCAACTGATTTCTATTGTCATTACTGTCACAGATACATGTTATTGGTTGTATATGTTGAGGATATTCAGAAAATTGTAATGAAGATATATTGGAGGTGTTCAATGGTTACTTCAAGTTTCACTTCGACATTTTCTCCTATGTTTTTGTGGTTTAGATAAGTTGATCATGGTTTTTGGAAGCTAATATATTCATATTTTTGGCTATTGATTCATTATATAGTGTGATTTATGTTCACTAGTTGTGAACTGTTGTTTTCTGTGTTTCTAGTTGAGGTCCAGGAGAAATGTTGTTGTTTAGATTTCTCTTTGTTAATGTCTTATGACTTGAGGTTCTAGAGTTTAGTTTTTTTAATTGTATTGAAGATAATTTTGGTATCTAGAAGGTTCGTGCTTAATTATTCTATGTTGTTTACACTGGTTTGGCTGACATTGTGTTGAGCACTATCTTCATAGTTGATGAAGCATGTTGGATCTATTTGGGACCTTATGAAGTGTGTGTTTGGGCCACCCTCATTCAAATTCCACCCTAGGATTTTTTGGCTCTAACCTAGTTTGAATTTGAGTTTGAATGGCCAACTTTGGATATGTTTCAAAGTTGAAGATGGTATAAATACTAGATGAATTAGTAGTGAAATAAAGCATAGAAAGAGGAAAGAGAGATAAGTACAAAGCAATAGAGCAGATAGGTGTGAGATTGATGTGAATTAGTGAGTGTGTGTGATGTGAGTGTGGAAGATTAGTTTGAATCCTAAATGATGAGTTTCTAGATGCAATGAGCTAAAGGTTTACTCTATCATTCATGCATGTCTGCAAGTGGTTGAGCAAATTATGGTGGATTTCTTCCTTTCATTAAGATTGTCTTCTCTTTTTAATGTATGTCTTCTATATTCTATGTATCTATGTGGTAGTGAGCCCTGTTGGACAATGAGTCCTTGTTTGGGCAGTGAGCCTCTTGTAACTAGTTTTAATATTCTCTATAGTGTGAGTTAATCCTCACTGTGGTTTTTCCCTTATTAGGTTTTGCACATAAATCTAGTGTTATTGTGTTTATGTGATGATTTTCAGTTTCTACACTAGTATTTAATGTTTAATATGTTAAGAAGTGTTAAGGATTAGTTTTGGTGACTGAATTAAGGTTTAAATTTGTGACAACTGATTCACCCCACTTCTTATTTTTCTTTTTCAACAATTGGTATTAGAGCTTGGTTCCTTGGTGAAGAGTTTAACCACCTGAGGAAGGCCCAAGATGGCTGAAAAAATGACATGATTATCTGAGGATTGATGCAACTAATTATGCCATCTAGAAAATATTAATGGAAGAATATCTAGAGTATTGCAGATATGATGTGGAGAAATCTTACAAGAATCCTTACACTCCTACTAATGGTTTGAGTACGGTTGACGAGAACAAAGTACATGAAGTGAATAATAAGGTGAAGTACATTTTGAAGAATAGTCTAGTACATTCTGAGTTGATTAAGTTCTAGAATCTGAAGATTGCTAAGGAAGTCTAGGATGCTTTGGAAAGGGCACATGAAGGTGACAAAAGAGTTAAAGAAGAAAAATTACAAAATTTTAAGACATATTTTGAGCTTCCACACATGTCGTAAGATGAGAATGTTAAAGCCTATGTACAGAGATTGGATGAGATAGTGGTTGGAATGCAAGGAATTGGTGCTACTGTAGATGAAAATAGATTTGTAAAAAGATTCTTAGAACTCTCCCTGATGCTTATAGTGAGAAAGTGTGTATTATTGAACAGAGTATAGACTATAATACTTGCACTAAAGATCTATTGTTGGGATTTCTAACATCTTATGAGATGAGGAAGTTGAGCCTGAGGAATGGATGCAAATCAAAAACTACTTTTAAGGCTACAAAAGTTGAAGATTTGGATGAAGACAATTTTCATGAAATAGAAGCTAACTTTGTGAGAAGAATGAGGAAATGCTCCAGTAAGTATGAAGGTAAGTTACCCTTTAAATGCTTTAGTTGTGAATAAATAGGTCATTATGATACAAAGAGTCTAAAAAGAGCTAAGAGGAATAAACAAATATATGAGAAAGAAAAAAAAGGAAAGAAGATCAATAGAGCATATTATGTGAATGAGAGTGGTAGTACATCTTATGAAGATTCTGATTATGAAAATCTGGATGACAATGAATGCTTGTTCTTGGCTATAAAGAATGAACCTACTTCTACTAATTCTAAAAGACAGGTAAAGGAAAGTGCTCCAGAGAAGGAGTAAAATGAAGGTACTATTATCTCTTCCCTACATGCTAAACAAGAAAGAACTATTAGGTTTTTGACAATGGTTGTTCACATCACATGACTGGTGATAAAAGTAAGTTTTTTAAACTTGAAAAATATGATGAAGGCTAGGTTATGTTTAGAGATGATAAGTTGGTGCTAAAATTTTTGGGATAGGTACAGTAAGTTTTGATGGCAAGCATAATATTGATGATGTCTACTATGTTAAGGGTTTAAGGCATAACCTTTTGAGTTTTGGACAGATGTTTAGTAAAGGATATGATCTTGTGTTTAAGTATGAGAGATGTGAAATACAAAAAGGATTTGGAACATTGATTGCTACAGGAAAGAAATCTGAGGGAAACATCTATCAAATTATGAGTGTTGATGGACGGTGCTTTATGACTCAGATTAATGATAGTTGTTTATGGCATAGGAGAATGTCTCACATGAATTTTGATAACTTGACAAGGATTAGTGAAATTTAGGTCGTGAGAGATTTACCAAGAATTACAAAGCCTGTTAATTTTATTTATAGGAATTGTCACTTTGAAAAGCACGCATGAAGTCATTATAGATGAAAGGAACATCCTACTACTAGACTACTAGACTTAATTCATACGAATCTCTGTGGTCCTACAAGAGTGAGAAGTCTACAAGGTGAAAGGTAATTTATTCTTTTGGGGTATGTGTAGGATCATGATGGGCCAAAAAGTGGCAATATGACGGGTATTTGTAGGGTATGTGGCTAATGACTTTCTTTTTACCCAAAATTGATGAAATAAAAAAGGGTTTTTAAAGGAGATTCTTAGTTTTCCACCAATATAAATTATGCTTTACTTTGAACTTAATTAATAATTATTATTCATTTTCTATTTGAATTATGACTAAAGTCCTGATTGATAGGCTAATTGAAAAACATCTATAGCTTTCAAACAGTATCACATTTTTGGAATCCAAAACATGCATCACATTTTATGCTTCACATACTATAGGATTAAAAAAAGAAAAATTGAATTTCATGAAGTTTTATCTCTCTTATACATCTCACTCTAAAAGCTTTTAAAGAAGCCCCAAAGACATTGTGTTGTATTGAGTGTTATTGGAAAAGCTATGCATATGATCCTTTAATTGTTGTGCAATAGGATGTGACATCCCATTTTAAACTATTTAAATAAAGTGAGTTAAGGGTATGTGTAGGATCATGATGGGCCAATAAGTGGCAATATGATGGGTATATGTCTGATGACTATTTTTTTACCCAAAATTGATGAAACAAAAAGGGTTTATAAAGGAGATTCTCTGCTTTCCATAGATATAAATTATGCTTTACTTTGAATTTAAAAGGTAATTATTATTCATTTTCTATTCAAATTATGACTAAAGTCCTGATTGAGGGGATGAATGAAAAACATCTATAGCTTTCAAACGATATCACATTTTTTGAATCCAAAACATGTGTCACATTCTATGCTTTGCATACTATAGGATTAAAAAAAGAAAAATTTAATTTCATAAAGTTTTGACCAAGTTAAGGTGGTCAGACATATGAGTTTTTATATTTTTTAAAAATTTGTAATAAAAAATTCATAATTAATTATTTACTTGGAAAAAAATTACAAAAAAATATGCATCACATCAGGGCATGATTACTATACTTATTTCTAAAATCTTATAAAAAAATATTATCATTTTATTGTGGTTAGGGTGGTCAAACAGAGATCTACTTCTTATTTTTTCCCTGATATTTAAGTACCACTACATTGAAATTTCAAGTTTTCACCAAATAGATTTTTTTTTTAAAACATACCTAGTAATTTAGAAACTACATTCAATTTGCTACAAATTATATTCTTACACATTTTTGAAATAATATAGATAAGTTCAAATTTTAACATCAACTTGCCTAGGAGAGAAGTTTGGTGAACGAGGAAGGAAGGGCAGGTTGCAGCCTGCCTTATTTCATAGATTATATAGAGGTTAGCTTTGTTTTGTATTACCTACCAGATTGTTGCACTCAATCTATTTTAATGAAACAAATTTATCTGAGTAGTACTCTGGGAAAATAGATTAAGATGGTAGAATATGTGATCACCCAAACCCCATGGTATCATTGATAATAATCCTAAGGAATTGCTTTGTTGCAATATAACGGTGAGGATTGATTTCTCTTGATTTGTGTAGGAAATCTTATCTATTACAGTGACCTAAAATATTTTTAGCACAGGTCAATTATAGTCTCAATCCATGCTTGAAAGCAAGAAACATGAGTTTTTATTGCCTACAAGACATGGTCAGTTAAGACTCCAACACATGGAAGAGTCAAAGAGTCCTATAATATATACAAGGGATGTCTATTTGATAGTCAATTAGCATGTGGTGATTGTCATCCCCATCATGAGTTGTTCATGAGTCACCATGATAATTTAACCATGCTAAAAGTCTGAAAAAAACTTTTGCAATCTAATTGTTCCCCATATATTCAGCCATCATGCCTGATTTTTTATGTTCAATTTTTTGGCTTTGATCATCCATTGATTTCATTCTCGAATCACACATGAAATATGCAAAAATATGTTGATAGATGTCATAGTTTTTTAAATCACCAAATGGATGAAATCTATGGTTTTGAATTCCCAGACACTCTTTGCACTCCCCATTTAGGAGCTTCTAATGTAAGTTTTCTTACTTTCCTACTTCTATTTTAATGGTCAATAAGTTTTACCCATTCCAGGTTTGAAAAGGGGCATTCATTTTCAAAAATTTGAATCTTCTTCTTTGATTTAATTTAGCACTTCCATGCTATTTATAGGTAACACTTTGATCCATGCTTTATCCCAAATCCGTTACATTTTGGAAGCCCTGTCTATGGATTCAGATTTGAGCCTTGCCTCTCCTCACACGTTTTGCATGCATGCCTAACCCGATACTTGCATCTTTTGTGCTTTTGGAGGTTGTGAATTCCTCATATTCTCTCTTTCACACGGGTAGAGAGGATGATAGAAATGAATGTTGTGTGGGTCATGCGTGCTCATTGGGGCAATTGCACCCATCATATGTTATAGATCCACCTTCTGTATTATTTTGTTGATATTCATACTATTTTGCATGCATTCCATTGTATTCTTATGTTCTAAAGGGTGCATAAATGTTTTTCCCAAGCTTTCTTTTTGGCTACAACTGGGGAAATGCAGGGAAGATTGCATAATTTGGCCTTTTCACCTACCAACTATTATTTTCTTGAAATTTTATAAAGCCTATTATCACATCCATCATTTATGTGTACATATGAATAGTTGCAAAGATTAGACTAGTGTTTGGTAGGTTGAATTGAGAGACGACGTTATCCCTTATAAAATTGTATAGGATGAATTTAATGGGTAGTTATGTATGTTGGGTTCTTATTTTGGTATTGGAAATTTGAAGACAAAGTTGTGTGAGTAATTTCAAATTCTCTTCAACAATAATCCATTCCTTTAAAATACTTCTCACTAACATTAATTCTACATATGAACCCTTAGGCTTCATTGAGAGCAATAGCCTTTTTTCATTATCATTAAATAAATTGAAGCAAAAACCATTAAAATCATATTGGTAAAGGACCCTAGAAATTTAAGTAAATATTTGGTGGTTGATCTTTGAATAAAAATATGGTAGAGATAATGACTAATTAATCCTTGCATTCATGATAATGGTGATAAAACTAGTAATGTGAAATAAAAAATGTATGACTTATTTAATAAGTTTTATTTAAATTGTTGATATCTTCCTTGTACTATTTGTATGACTCTCAAGAGATATTCAAGATTATTTAATGGCTTATTTCTTTGATTAGATAAATTGGGACAAGAGTGAATGCTTGTCATTGATGAATTTCCATAAAATATATTAAATTTATTACAGAATTAATGAATCAATGATCTGTTTTGCATCCATTAATTGTGTTCATGGGTATTACATGTTAAATGATTTGTAGGAGCATTCAAGATGTAAGACAATCTTGCATCACCAAATATATTTCTATTTCTTTTTTTTTCCTTTTTTTCAATAAGGGCTAAGGTGCATAAGAAATAAATATTTTAATTTGCAACATTATGACTTTCCCTTGTGGTGAATTGAAAATGTAATTTTTGAGGAATTATGCTCTAGTAAATGTTTCAAAGGCATAAATGGTGGACTATTCCATTTGGGAATTTGATTTCTAGGTGGGACCACTTGGTATGCATGTTATTGCATGTTCAATTACTTTCTTTACATGCATTTTCATGTTGGCCACAACTTTACATGTTGTTGCATGGCTAGGTCGTAATTGTGAGACCCAGTCTCGGTAAAACGATCATAAATTCTTCATATCATAACGGAATAAATAATTTTAAAATGTTATAGAAATATGAGAAGGAGGTACACAAAACCTAGATAACCATTTTAAAAAATTAAGATGAATGATGGAGTAGTAATTGGAAAAAAGTGATAGGTTTTTTTGTGGTTTTGGAAAATTCGTAGTTGTTTTCCTCAGCCAAAAACCTATATATTCAATCCTTGTCATTTGGGAAGATTGCTTTGGGAGTTTCATAGGTGAGATGGGGAGATTCTGTCAGAATGAAGAGAGCATTTGAAGACTCCATTTTTCTAGATTTCTATTTGCATAGAAGCCCATAGTTTAGGGGGCTAGTGAGCTCCATATTTGGAGAGATAGTGAGCTAGTGAAGTCTATGTGAAGGGAGCTTGAGATATTCAGCTGAAAGGAGGTTGAAAGAGACTAAGAAGATATTTTTGTTTCAGGTTTGAAGGTGTACTACAATAGAAAGAAGGTTCATGGTTTCATAGTTTATTTGCAGCAGTGATTTCTAATGATGAATGCAGGTTGAAGGAGCTAGAATATTGTGAAAGAAGACAAATTTAAGGAGATAATTTTTTTATCTTTTATTTGTTGTTTTAAATAATATTTTCATAATTTTTGTAATGATTTTCATTATCCCCATATGGCTGCAAAATATTGTACTTTAGTTATGCTTTGTTGTTGTAACAATTCACGAGTCTTTGAATGACAAACATGAGACCTTACTTGCAGATTTTTTGTGTTGATTCAAAAAAAATTTGAGTTACATTTTTAGATTGTTGTGTGTATGTGAATGAGGGTCGGTTTCTTACTTCATTAGTGATATTAGAGTAGGTGTTCCTAAGTGTGTAGGAAGAAGCACCAATGTGAGGCAGTTTGCACTAGGACCTATAGTGGTGTGTTTGTGATTTACGTGTAGAGAAATTGTCAGACGTGAGGTAGTCAATACTTGAGAGGATGGGATGGGTCATGAGGAGGCCTGTAAGAATTTTATTCTAGGAAAAATATTGGGAAGAAGTCGAAAATAGGAAGTACCATGAAGAATTTGAAAAGATCAAGGTTGAAGCAGATGTATTGAAAAAGATGGTTATTGAGGACATGAGAATATGGGATGAGAGATACGAGAAGAAGAATGTTCTCTTGAAAGAGGACAGTGAAGAGAAGTTCAAAAAGAAAGAGTGTTTCAGCGCTTTGATAGGGGTTGAATGTAAGGAAGAATATGTGGGGGCAGTCCACACAAATGGAGAAGATAATGAGGTGCAAGTTTTAGCAATAACATGTGAATGGAGTGCATTATGTGAAGTGGATGAAGAAGGTTTACAAAAAAAAATTGTCAACAAGGATGGTCCTAAGTTTGATGAGTAGGTTGATGAAGATGATGATGATTTCTTGTTGAAAGAAGAGATGGAAAGAATCAACAAGTTGTTTGAAGGGGAATTGATGAAAAAACACGAAGAGGAGTTTTCAAACCTTGTCATTGCACATGAAAAGATGGATGCTGCAATGAAGAATGAGGAAAAAGATGTTGGGGAAGTGAACAAGAATGAGGTAAATTTTCATTTTGAATTTAGTTGTGATGATTCTATACCTTCTTTACTAAATGAAGAAGAGGATGTCAAGCAAGAATAGAGTATGCAGATGGAAATTTTTAATTTACATGGAGTAGCAATTGCAGATTTTTCTAAGGATACAATAGATTTTGATTATTGTTTAGATATACATATTTGGATGTAGAATTTGTAGAGGATGTTGTAGGTGAAATTTGGTGGAGGAGGTTGGTTTTTGGTGGGTTGAATCCCACAAGAATAGATAGGAGAATCTATTGTATTAGGAGGAGGATGGTACATGGTGGATACAAGTCCATGAGAGGAGAAACAAATAGAGTGCAAAGTTGTCAAAGAAGGAGGTTGTTTGTTTTAGCTAAGTGTTGGAAAAGGAGAAAGAAGAATAAAAAAGAGGTAATAGTTTTACTGATGGAGTTTACTAAGGATTGCTTGCAATTTGAAAGGGTGGTACTACCACTCAACTCCATTTTGTGAATCCATATTCACAAAAAATTTCCTACCTCAAGTGTCTGACGTAGCAGCATCCAGGGTGTAAGGAAATCTTGCATCACCAAAAGTATTTCTATTTTTTTTTTTCAATAAGGGCTAAGGTGTGTTGGAAATAAATATTTTAATTTGCAACATTATGACTTTCCCTTGTGGTGATTTGAAAATGTAATTTTTGAAGAATAGCGTAAATGTTTCAAAGGCATAAATGGTGGAATATTCCATTTTGGCATCTCGTTTCTATGTGGGACCACTTGGAATGCATTTATTGCATGTTCAATTGCTTTCTTTGCATGAATTTGCATGTTGTTGCATGTCTGGGTCGTAATTGTGAGACCCAGTCTCAATAAAATGGTCATAACTTCCTTCATATCGTAATGAAATCAAGAATTTCAAAATGTTCTGGAAAACTAAGGAGGTGCACAAAATCCAGATAACTATTTTAGAAAATTCAGATGAATGATGGATCAGTAATGGGCAGAAAGTGACGTATTTTTTGTGGTTTTGGAAAAATCATAGTGGTTTTCCTTAGTCACAAATCTATATATTTAATCCTTTTCATTTGGGAAGGTGGATTTGGGAGTTTTTTAGGTGATATGGGGATATTCTATTGGATTGAAGAGAGCATTCAAAGAATCCATTGTTGCATATTTCTATTTGCATAGAAGCCCATGGTTTAGGGAGTTAGTGAGTTCCATATTTGGAGAAATAGTGAGTTAGTGAAGTGTATGTGAAGAGAGCTTGAGAGCTTCAACTAAAAGAAGGTTGAAAGAGACTAAGAAGAAATTTTTGTTGCAGATTTGAAGGTGTACTACAGTATCATGAAGGTTCATGGTTTCATGGTTTATTTGCAACAATGATTTCTAATGATGAATGTAGGTTGAATGAGATAGAATATTGTGAAAGAAGACAAATTTAAGGAGATAATTTTTGTATCTTTTATTTTTTGTTTTAAATCAAATTTACATAAGTTTTGTAATGTTCTTCATTAGCCCCATATGGCTGGAAAATATTGTACTTCAATTAATATTTTTTATTGTAACAATTCACGAGTCTTTGAATGAGAAACATGAGACCTTACTTGTAGATTTTTGGTTTTGATTCAAACAAATTTTGAGTTACATTTTTAGATTGTTGTCATTATTTGAATGAGGATTGGTTTCTTACTTCATTAGTGGTATTAGAGGGGGAGTTCCTTAGTGTGCAGGCAGAAGCGCCAATGTGAGGTAGTTTTCACTAGGACCTATAGTGGTGTAACTAGAAGAAATTGGTTTGGTAACCTTTGATAAAGACCTAAACTGTGCTTTCACACACACACTTCTAGTTTGGTCAAGTCGGCATAATAGTTTGGAAATAGTAAGTTACCTTTAGTCTTCCTTTTGGTTTATTTGTGAATGTTCTTGTTTAGTGGTTTACAATGTTAAGTCTCTTTGTGATGAGTGAATTCTTTATGTGTTTCTATTTAATTGATAAGATATATATACATAAAATGTATATATGTATATATGTATGTGTCAATGAAAAAATCATACACATGAGTAATTACACACATCAGTATACATAGATAGACATATCTACTCATGTTCATTGATGGATTACCCATTTGCATGGGAATATAGATCAGACAAGGTGACATATATACATATATATGCATTCCATGTATATATGTCGATCGGTATGATTTTGTTAATGTGTTTAAATATCAAAGTATGATATATAGTATACGAGTATATATATATACGCATACATTATTATATATGAAATAGAAGGATACATATGTGTATTCATATATCAAATAATATGTAACTCTATTAACTTGTTAATTAAGTATATACTTATATACATGTTAATTTGTGATGTATGTATATATATATAGTAATTTTTTCTATAGCATTGAATTATCAATATAGCACATAGCAATTTAAACATAGCTTATGCAAAGTATAGCGTGCAACATACTAACAAAGGGAATAGTGCTAAGTGAACAATGCATATATATATTTGAATGATTCTTAAAACATTTAAAGTGAAAATTATAATGAAATATGGATAGGACCATATAATGCACTTAGTATCCAATGCTTTTCAACCTATAAATATAGCTGCCAAGACTTTGTCAAAACAAAACAACAGTAAATGCTCATGTATAGGAATTAAGTCAACCAATTCAAACAACAAACATCAACCCATGTTATATAGCATGAATGGAATCATGTAGCACCAATTGAAAATGATATAAATCTATTAAAAGTCTATTTTTCAATATGAATTTCTAGATTGTGAAGCATTTGAAATATATGGAAATTATCAAGTAAGTTGACCTATAGAAGTCAAATACCTTGCATTTTTATTATCTTACTGACTGTTCATTTGAGAAGTGTGACTCATTCACCATGACTATGTATGTGTTTATTGTACATCAATTTGAGCTACCACCTTTTCTTTACCTTGCTAAGTTGAATCATTTGAGATGAGAAGTGTCATTCCTAATACCCTATTTCTAGCATTTAGTTGTTGATTTTTGTGAAAAAATAGAGGAGCTATCTACCTCATTTAGACACATATCTTCATTCTTGCTATGATTTTCTAAGTTATTATATTTTGATTTCTTGAGTTGTGAGAGAGTTTTTGAGAGAATTGAGAGAGTATTTTGAGAGGGAGTCATTGGAAAATTGGGAGAGAGTTAATTGGGATTTGCTTACTATTTTGGGAATGTTGTGCTAGGAAACCAAATCAATCAAATGGAGCATTGTATAAATAGGCATGTTGATTCCTACTCTTTTATACTTTGTTTTATGTTTTTGAAAAAATTGTGTGACATTATTTGTTTTGTTTGGGAAGTTAGTTCAATTGTTTAATAGGGAAATATTATTTAGTTCTTGTGTGAAAGTGAAAAGAAGCTTGTTGTTCTTAGTATAAATTTCTATTTTGCTTGATGTGTTTGTACATATTTCATATTAAGGAATGAGTGGATATAGTGGGAATTAAATACTATATTAGGGATATAGCTTACATAGCTAATGCTTAAACTAGATGAGTCTTAGAGTTATTATGATTTACTTAGTAGATGTTTTAGATAAACATAGAGGTAATAGGTTATTCCTAGGGTTAGGATAATCTAGCGAAGGGGATAGCTTATGCATAGGTTATTAATGGTCAAATAAAAATTGAGCTAGGAAGGTTGGTGAGTGTGTGACGAACACTCCATAATTTCAGGTGATGAATACTTTCGCCAAAGTAGTGTAAGTTGTCACTGTTTACATTGTCAATTCACTGTGTTTCCAAATTTACATACTAGACAAGGATTGTCATATGTGTAGGTTGTAGCTATTGTATGAAAGATCTAGAAATGTTTTTGACACACCACCAAGCTCAAAAAAGGTCATGTTATTATGAGGTTACCAAACCAATCTCTTCATCAAAGGGTGGGGACATCTATCAGTTAGATAGATGTGTGGGGGACCGAAGTTAGTCCAAAGTTGGTGGAAAATAATTTGAGAAATGATTCTCCTCATCATTTGGTGACCAAGATTTGAAAGGGGATTACTTGGACCATTCATACATCTTTTTTCAGTTAGCTCAATGGAGCCTTGTATTTGTATTGTATCCATATCTATGGAAATATTGTAAAAGAGAAATGTTATCATGAATTATTTACTATGTTATCAATATATTAGACAGTTGTAATACTTTGATATAATGTTCAATGGGGAAGTTTGGAAATATTTTTATTTCAAATGTGCATGTTATATTTTATATTAAAGGAAAAAAAATTCTCATAATGGTTATATGCTTGAAACTTTTACTTGAGGTTAAAACATAGGAAAGTTACTGAGTCGAACAATGGGCATGTTATAGAATATTTATGAATTTGATAGTTTCTAGTCTTTTTTGGAAAAAGTTATCGGACTCCTATTTTTGAACATTCATTATAGCTAAGCATTGTCCCATTCTTGAATCAACAACACCCTAATAGATCTTATGAGTGCTTTATTTGATAGGAATGTGTACACATATTTAATACATATATTTATGTACCTATAAATACATACATGTGACACACCTTCCTTAATTGTTTTTACATATTCTTATATTCTTTCAACCATTGCATTTCTTTAATTATTGAGGCATGAAATTAGCCACATTTATGTATGCTTGCATGCTCATAGAAAAAATATTTGTGATAGAAAAACTATCATTAAGCACAATATCATTATGAGATGCAAATGATATGCCCTTTTTTCTTATGGGAAATGATTATCACGAATGCTCGAAATGAGCTTTTTTTTTCTTAATGTGACTAATTTTCTACTTAGACCTTGATGCATGGTTGATTTCCAACATTTTTCTTGTTATTTTTATCATGTTATCATTGGAGGTAGATGTTTCATGCTTCACAAATCCATTACACTAGCTCCAGATTTGCATTGCTAGATTTCCTCATGGTGGGTCAAGTATTTTTCTTTAGGAAGAATTCTGACAAACTGAATCACTTCGTGGTAGGGTGCAAACATGCTCTAGTAATGTTCTCTCCCTTGAAGTGGATGAAGGAGTCAAATTTCATAGGATCCTTTCAGGTAGGTCCATGTTATGATTCATTGTAATATTTTGTTCTTGACCAAGTGGTATATTGTAAGGATACATTCCTATATCTTTTTCCATAATATGGGAATTTCAACTCCAATTTTTTTTAATTTAGTATATAAATCCTTATCCCTTTTAATTTTATATTGGGCATGTGTCATCTATATATGCTTGTTGATTTGTAAATTGTTACTTCATTTAATGAAGTTCTTTACATAGGAATATTCTTTTTCCAAACCACATTATAAAAACCAAGAATCTCTTTCATGAAATAGAATATGAGATAAATTATCAAAGTACCATATCTAAAGGTATAGCAAGTTTCCTTGGTCTTGTGTAGATATTCCAATAGTTGCTACTACAAAATTTTATAGAGATCATATTTTTTTCTTTTTCTACAATCTGACCAGTCGTACGGATGGCGGTGGTTGTAGGTGATCCTACTTTGTTTGAGTAGTATATCTTGTATGCAATTCCCATTGTCACATACCAGACCCCTAGCTTGTGTATGTCATTCATAGTAAGTGCCCTTTTATCAAATTTATCTCAACTTTTCCTCATAACTTCTTCATGCTTGATATATTTTAGTGCAAGTATCATTTTGGTGGAACACAATATAGTCACAACCCTAATAGCTTCTTTTGTAATTAGATGGTTTTGATCTAGACAAAAAAATATCCTCATGAATTCAACTTAGAGAAAATTTAATCCATTTGTATTCATATCCAAAGTAGGTAAAATCCTTCCATACATCCAATCCTTTATGTTCCATATTTGCATATTCTAGTTTAAGCTGAAATTCATCACCTAGGAGATTATTGAACCTACACTATGTTATCTTTAGATGATTATATTCATTTAGATGCGAATGAATATAGATGAGGATATCTTCAAAGTGGATTGCATGGATTGGAACACAAGAGAAATTTCCTTCCTTGTCAGTCACAGTTGATATATGGTTGCTTCTTGAATTTTAGCCTTGGTCTATCCACAACATTGATGACAACAAGAGTAGAAATGATAGATCTCACTGCAACTTGGGTATTACAAGTAGAAACTAGAGAAATACTTGTGAAAACTATTGCTAGGGTTTATGCTAAACTTGTTGAAAAATTTCTCCACTTCCTTATCTCTTGTGCTCACTTGAGATAGTTTGAATAAATTTGATTTGATCAAAATGAGCTAAATATACCTCATACTAACACTAGTTATTCTGCAATAAATGTATTTGTCTATTTAGCAACTTTTATAGCATGTGATATTGTAGCGATCAATAAGCCTTCATGATACTTATGCAGCAATAGTATTTGTTTCAGAAACATGACCAATCAAGTTTATATCATAATTTATACATATGTTGAAGATTTCAACATCTCAATTATTTCAGGGGTATGAGAAATTTTGCAATTACAACTCCCCTTGAGTCAATACTCTTTCTTTAGGTACCAAAAACCCCATCTACACTATGTAGTGGTACAAATTCATTCCTTACTTCAATTCTTCCTTATTTTTCCAAACCTTGCTCATTTATTTATTGTTTTGAATAATGAAAAGCTTCCTTTGAAGAGCAGAAGACCTTACATTCTTTCCCCTACATAATTTTAATGTGTCCCTATCTATTTTAATTATAACAAATGATATTGGCTTACGAAGCATAATTGCTTCTTCTTTTCACATTGGATCTACACTAAAAAAAATCATGACTAAATTTTTTGCATGAGTAGCAATAACCATAGAAATAGTGAGAGGTCATAGCATGATTATTCCTTATCATATTACTTTTGCATTCATTAGTATTATGGCCAAATTTACTAAAAGTGTACCTTTGACCATTAAATGGCTGAGAGATCATAAAATTATACTTTAGAGGCTTAAGAGGATTTAGATCTATCTTTCTTATACACTCAACTACCTTATGATCAAAATTTTTGCATACATAGAAGTTACCTTTAAACTTGATAGGAGCATTTTGGTCAGGATTCCTAAAATTCACTTTCTTGTTCTGGATAGGGGTGAAATATGTTAGAGTTATCATGCATTAGAGAATAATTAATTACTTTAATTATTTATTATTGTAATTCTTATGCACTTAAGCTAAACTTAGGTTTTCTTTATTAGTTAACTCAATGCTTTATTTATGTTAAGTACAAAGCTAATATTAGATCAATTCATCTCATCACACAAGATGTTGGCACTTGTCATGATCTAATCCCTTTATCATTAGGGTTGAGCTCTTATAAAGCATTCATTCTCTCTTGTAATTATTCATTTTGTAAGTATTTTATTTTTGAGAAATAGAAAATTTTTGTTTTGCAGAGCTCTTGGGTGGAAGGTTTTTCTTTCATTGTTTGATCTTGTGGCTCGTGTTATTCACAAATCTAACATAGTATCAGAGCAAGGATTCAGCGAACCCCTTCCTCCATTTTTGATATTTTTTTCTCATTCTATTTTTAGGGTTAGATATTTTGAAACAATTTGAGACAAAACTAACCTCACCATTGCATCCAGAGTAGCCAAAACCCTAAAGATCGACTATTTTTTGGTGAAAATCTGAGAAAAAAATTGATTTTTTTTTTGTTGGTATGATTTACGAGGAAAACATCCATATAGCAGTATGGAATCCATACTATGTATGGATTCGTAAGACGTACTTTGTAGGCCATTAATTTGCAGCAAAAAAAAATATGTGGGTTTCAAAAAAAAATGTGCAAGTTTAAAAATTTCAAGGGTTTGATTTTTTAGAAACAAAATAATTTTTTTAATGCAAAAGTTGTTGCACTTTTTGGAAATGTGATAGTAGAATATTCTTTAGAATATTCCCTACTTTAGCCCCCAAAACTAGAAAATAGGCACCCATATGTCCATGGGTCAAAATTTTAAGCCCTCTGTTTGGTTTTCTAAGGAAAATTGAGTAGTTTTACAAAATCGGGGGTATCTTGGGCATACAAACTCCATTTTCTGAAAAAATTATATCGTCAAAAATCTGGTTCCAGGCCCATTCCAAATCTAGAGGCTATTTTTTCTGATTTTTTACCATAAATTTTCTATAGTCAGTTGCAGACAACCCCTTCCATAATGTGTTTCTGGGGCCATAACTTGGGAAAACAGACTCCATCTTTTTCCAAGGAATAGGCATTGGAAAGCTCTTTCAGTGCTCTACACAACCATGTAGTCCATTTTTCCAAAATATTCACAAGGTACATAAGGATCTCTTTAAAGTGATTTTTTTTTTTTAGTTTTTCTTCTCTCAAAGTTGTATTTGGGTTTGGTTTTTCCTGTTGTGGGGGGTATATTTCTCGCTTTCAACATCTATATACATTTGAGATTAGAAATCCTATACCATTGATTTGGAAACTACAACTATCATGGTGGACACCTCTTCATTTGAACATCTTACGTCACACAACTATCACACCTAGAAATCTCATATGACTAGAATGCTCATGTCTAAGGGTTTATGGTCCACTTTGTATGAAGTACAACAAACATTGACTCATCCATTTTAGATATTTTAGTAGAGGAACAAGAAATATGAGGCTATGGGATTGATTTCACTACATGTTTCAAATAATCTCTTGTTTCATTTGGAGTCTTGCACCACTCCTAGGGAAATGTGGACAAGGTTTAGTGATCTTTTTGGCACCATCAATGAGTATAGAGCTCTCTAGATTGAGGTAGAATTAACATCACTTGTACCTAATACTTTCCCCTCCATTGAGGACTACTTGCATAAATTTAAGTCACCCAGAACTCTTTTGCAAGGTTTTGGGAAAAATAAAACTGACAAAGAATGTATTTTCCTAATTCTATTTAAGCTTTGAGGCTCATTTTAGGTCTTCTCTTCTACTTTCTATTCTACTATGGAAATGTTGGGTGATGCATTTACCATGCCTACTTTTGAGGTTTTTTGTGATCGTTTGACTTGTGAACAAGCAAAGTTGGTTCAGTTTGAATCTCTTTTTGGTTCCAAAACTTAGTCACTAGTAGCACATAAATCCAAAGGGAAAGACAAGAAGAAACATAATACTAAGACAAATACTTCATCAGGTAGTGAGCGTTCCTCCAAAAAATCTTAGAAGTCAGAACAAAAACCTCAAACCACTCCTCAGTATGATAAAAATTCTAATTTTGGTGAGTCTTCCTCCAAGATGAAGAAGAAATTAGGTGAACCTTGTAGTTTTTGTGGTAAGGAGGGACATCCAGTCAATCGATGCTGGAAGAGATTAGAGGCTTTGGAGGAATCCATGCAGAAACATAACATCTCCACCCCTAAATCTTCTTCCTCATCTACAAGTAAAGGTCATGCTCTTTCTGTAAGGGCCTTACCTTTTGTAGCTCCATGGATACTTTATTATAACACAACACATCAAATGACACTTTATTAGGATTTTGTCTCATCCATTTCAGATTTTAGTACTACTCAAATTGTAGTTGGGGATTCTACATAGCTTTAAGTTTTGGGCTCAGGCACTGTCACACTTGAGGGTGGTTTTCTATAGGAGGCACTTGTAGTTCCTGATATCTCCACCAACCTTCTTTTAGTGTATCATATTTTTTCAATCTAGCACCGGTAAGACAAACGATTTTACCCCACATGATGTAGTTATTCGAGACCCTCATGATCTTGATATTATTGTGGCTATTGGGAGTGTTGATACTTCTCATTTATATCAATTTGGTGGTTTCGAGAGTTTAGCTAGTTTAGGTTCATCCTTCGTAGCACATGTAGACACTAAGATAATGTTGTGGCATGAACATTTTGGTCATGTTAATTACATATATCTTGAACAAATGAGTACACAGGAATTAGTGTCAGGGCTCCCTAAGATTTCTTGTATTGATGGTGTTTTTCGAGGATGTTTTCTTGGTAAACATCACCAAGAATCTTTTCCTATGGGTATTGCCACATGTGCTAAGGCACCCTTAGAGTTGGTACATAGTTTCCTCATGTCATTTTTCACTCCTTCATTTTTAGGGGCCAAATATATGCTCACGCTTATTGCTGACTTCTCTAGGCGTACATGGGTGTACTTTCTTAAGTACAAGAGTGACACCTTTGATTCTTTCAAAATCTTTAAGGTATTTGTGCAGAAGCAATCTAGTCTTTCTATTAGATGGATACACATAGATAATGGGGGGAGTACATTAATTAGACTTTTAGGGACTTTTGCATTGAGCACGGTTTGCAGCATCTACTTATAGTTCCTTAAAACCCCTCAGTAAATTGGTGTTGCTAAGTGAAATAATAGAACTTTAAGGGAGATGGACACCTATATAATTTAGTCACAAGATATGCATTCTTCTTTTTAGGATGAGTAAGTTAATTGAGCCAATTATATTTAGAATTGAATGCCTCACAAGGCATTGCAATATCTAACTCCTAAGGAGGCTTGGTCCCATGTCAAGCCTGATGTATCTTCATTCAGATTCTTTAGTAGTGAGGTTTAGGAATTCATTCCTGAAGCTCCACAAAAAGCCATGGAGAGGAAGATACAACCACTCATATTTTTTGGCTACTGTGAGGATGTTAAGGCATACATGTTGTTTGATCTTAATTCTAGAGAGGTATTGTTTTGACAAGATGTCTAGTTTGATGAGCGCTTTCCTCTGATGGATTCCCCATCCCCATCTTCTCCCTCATCTCTTACTACTCGCTCCTCATATCTTGAGGATTACTCATCCCGTGAGGATTAGCATGATGCTCCATCTATTCCACCACATCTAGATATTCATCCTTTACCCAAGTTGCCTGACAATACTATTGATGCAGTTAGACCTTTGACAAATGATCCTTCAGACTCTTGTCACAGTCATGCACAAACATTGGGAATTTTTATTTTGATTCATACCATTTCAGATTATCCTCAAAGGTTTTTAGAGGTGGTTGGTATTCCTAAGTGGGATAGTGCTATGGAAAATGAGTATTCTTCTCTAATGAAGAATCATACTTGGGATCTAGTTCCTCTTTGTAAGGGAACAAAGTTGGTTCTATGCAAGTGGGTGTACCATACCAAATATGTTGTAGATGGTTCTATTGATAAGTATAAGGCACATATTGTTGCAAATGGTTTCTCTCAAGTCAAAGGTATTGATTATTTTAATACTTTTTCCCCTATTTCCAAGATGAATTCTATTCACCTTGTAATTTCCCTTGTAGGTTCACAGGGATGGTCAGTATTTTAGATGGATGTGAAAAGTGCCTTCCTTCATGGTGATCTTCTTGAGGATATTTATATGGAGCAGAAACATGGTTTTACTGAGGGCTCTCCATTGGTTTCAAATCTTCATCACTCACTATATGGTCTCAAATAGGCCCCTCAGGCTTGGTATGAGAAGATGGACACTTTTCTACTTTCTTCTTGTTTCATTGATGTCATTTTGATTGCATAGTGTGCATTCAGAGATAGGAGGGTGATATTTTGATCCTTGTTCTATATGTGGATTATTTGATCCTTACAGTTGATTCATCCTCCTTGATCTATAATGTTCAGTAAGCTTCGATGGAGCAGTTTGAGATGACATATCTCAGCCTCCTACACTACTTTCTTGGTTTATAGGTTATTTAGTCTTCAGATGGGATTTCCATATTTTAGTAGAAGTATTCTCTTGACATGCTTGAGAGATTTTGCATGCTTGATTTCAATCCTACCCCCACACCATTCTATTCAGGTTTTGTATTTTCTTCCATTTGTACTACTCTTTCAGTAGATGCTACATTATACAGGAAGTTGGTTGGCAGTCTTTTGTACCTAAAATATTCTCATCCTGATCTTTCACTTGTAGTTGGTATTGTCTCTCGATTCTCACATTATCCACGTGAGAGTCATTGGTAATATTCCAAATGAATTTTGAGATATATTCAAGGCACCTCATATTATGGTATTCACTATGAATCAGGAGATCCTTGGATTATTGGCTTCAATGATTTAGATTGGGCTAGTGATGTCAATGATAAGAAGTCCACTTATGGCTTATTTCCTACCTTAGTTCTAGCCCTATTACATGTTCTTGCATGAAGCAATTTTCTATTGCATTATCATTCACAGAGGTTGTGTATCGTGCAACAATTTTGGCCACCCAGGAGGTTTTGTGGCTTTGACAATCTTTGACTGAGTTTGGTTTTCCTCTTGATAGTCCCACTATTCTTTGGTGTGACAATCAGAGTTTCATACAAATTTCTTGTAATCCCTTGGAGCATTAGTGTACTAAGCACATAGAGATCCATATGCACTTCATACGACAGTTGATTCAGGATGGTTTTCTCACCTAGGATTACATGCCTATAGAGGAGCAGGTTGCAAACATCTTCACAAATCCTTTGGCATCACCTCACTATCTTCAACTATGATTGATGCTTGGGTTGAAGGAATTTTTCCTTCAAGGGTCTTCATGAGGCCTTCCTTCATTTTTCTTTACATTCTTTCATCTCTTTTTGGAGTGGAGTTTTTCCCATGAGGTTTTCTCCATTTCTCCATTTTTTAGAGATCTTTTAATTGTACTAGGAACTTCATTAGGCCTATTTTTCAGGAACCATTCATGCTTTCTTTTATTTTTATGAATTCATTTTTTATATTTTTTTAGCTACTCCCTAAGTTACACTTAAGGGGGGGTGTTAGAGTTATCATGCATTAGAGAATAACTAATTACTTTAATTAATTATTATTCTAATTCTCATGAACTTAAGCTAAACTTAGGTTTTCTTTATTTTTTAACTCAATGCTTTATTTATGTTAAGTACAGAGCTAATTTTAAATCAATTCATCTCATCACACAAGATGTTGAAACTTTTCATGATCTAATCCATTTATCATTAGGGTTGAGCTCTTATAAAGCATTCATTCTATCTTGTAATTATTCATATTGTAAGTATTTTCTTTTTGAGAAATAGCAAATATTTCTCTTGCAAAGCTCTTAGGTGGAAGGTTTTTTGTTCATTGTTTGATCTTGTGGCTCGTGTTATTCAAAAATCTAACAAAATCACCTTTTTTTCTTACTGTCTTGATTTTTCTTCCCATCTTCTTTGGATGTCTCCTTTGTTTCAGATTTTCCTTCTACCTTGAAGTTATCATGTAGATTTATAGATGTCTTTAACATAGGACTTTTCTCCTTTTCAAAGTCAAGCCTATAATTCCTTTTAGAGGTATTTTTGAATTAATTAGTTCATCAATAATTTAAGAGCCTCCTTTAGTTTTAAACCTTTATCATTTTTTATTTTCCCCTTTCAAGTTCCTTTCTTAGAGTAACAATATCTTCCTCAAGCTTTGAACATTCAACAATTTTATCTTGAATCTTGGTATTCAAATAGTCTCTAATCATTTTACCCCTCCTCAATATTAACACTCAAGTCAAAGATCGGAACTTCTACTTCCTTGAATTTATTTCCTTCTTGTATTTGAGCTTTTAGTTTTCTAACTTCTTCTTTTGATTATTTTTCCTTTTCCTTCAATTTGTTAATTTTCTGTTTTGATTTTTCCAACATACATTCATATTTGAAAATTTGCAACCTTGCTTCATCTAGATCCTCAAGAGCATACATGACTTCACCTTCAAAATCAACTTCACATTCTTTCATATTGATATCCTAGCTTTTAGGTTATATTGATTCTAGGCCTGGTTATGTGATGAGTATACCATTGATCTTTTCCATAGTCCCCATGTGTTCAAGTGTAGGATCTACCTTAGTTGTTAGGATTATTCAAGTCCCTTGGCTCTGATACCAATTGTTGAATAGAAAGCAATGTTGTGGGGTGAATCAACATATATTAAAATTAAAGCATTCTCATTGTAGATAACACATCACATAAAATGAATCGAAAGAACAAAAGAAAGGAAAACACGTCCCACACCATAACACCAATATTTTCATGTGAAAACCCAATGAGGAAAAACCATAGTGAGAGTTAACTCACAATATAAAATCTCACTACTTAAAAGGTTTCCCAATGTAGTTTAAGGCTCATTTCCTAAAGAATTGCATACACTAAAGAAGAGACAACATTAGGGGCAAGATATAGAGGACCTAATGAGACTCATTTTCTCATAGCAGGTTACATGAAAATTATAATAAGAAAAAATAAGACTTGAAATGTTGTAGATGAGCCATCTGACTTATGCTTGTTGGTCGGCATATTTTTTATTTTGAATGATTAACTTAAACTGACTTTGTTCTACCTAAGAGAAAGACTAAATTGACCACCAACAGTTGGAGAGATCACAATTGCATTGGTGATCTTCCTTTGAAATTTAAGAGGTATGGGTCCCTTATATGATATGAATTTAGATTTTTAACTTTAAAGTAAATGGTTGTGTGCTTTTAACCAGACACCGGGAAAGGTAGGTTAACACTAACACTATGAATTTATATTTTTTAGAGGACCAATCTCCTCATCCTATTTAGTATTTAAAACTTCCACATTATTAGTAGTTAAATTTTCTTTAGAAGTTGATAGATTCATACTATGAGCAGTCACATCAGGCATGTCTTGTGTATCAGAGATATCTGGAGGAGAGTGATCCCTTATTATTTCAGCATTCCTTAATCCTTCCATTATGTTTTCATCTTTTCAACTATTTCCTTTTCTATCCTTTCTATTCTTCTTTGTCCTTCCTCATCAGAATGTTTATTCTTTTCTTTATTCTAAATTCTTTTGACTGATACTAGGACAATTTAACTCTTTCACCATGAGAGATAGATACCCCAACCTTTTCTAGTGTTTGTTTCCTCATTATAGCTTCTTCAACAACAACATTCCTTTAGTTGTTGAGAAAATCTACAAAAATTAATTGAAGATGATCAATGATTTCATTAAGGGCCATATTAAACTATTCATATATATAACATTAAGCATTTGAAATATAGGAAGTCCTTGGTTCAAAAACTTCCATGTAATAGTTAATGAAATAGAATATTGTTTTTCCAAACCACATTATTAAAACTAGGCATATCTTTCATGAAATAGAATATGAGGCAAATGATGAAATTTCAATACTGAAAATTATAGTGAGATTCCTTGTTCTTTTACAAATATTCCAATAGTTACTATTGGAAACATTCATAGAGACCACAATCTTTTGCTTTCTCTACCATCTGATGAGCAGTATGGATGGAGGTGGTTGTAGCTAATCCTAATATGTTTGAGTAGTATATATTGAATACAATTCTCATTGTTTCATACCAAACCCCTACATTTTCTATGGCATTCGTAGTAAGTACCCTTTTGTTAAATTTAGCTCTAGTAAGCCTCATAAATTATTCATTCTTGATAGATTTTAGTGCAGGTACTAATTCAATGGAACACAATCTAGTTACAACCCTGATAGCTTCTTTTTGTAATTATATGGGGTTGATCAAGATAGAAAAAAATCATCATGAATTTGACTTAGAGAAAATCTAATCCATTCATCATCATAGCCAAAGTAGGTAAAATCCTTCCATACATCCAACTCTTTTTGTTCTATATTTACATATTCTACTTTAAGCTAAAATTCATCACCTAGGAGATTATTGAATGTAAAATCTATCATCTTTAGATGATCATATTCATTTATCTATGAGTGAATGTAGATATGAATATCTTCAGAGTGGATCACATCGATTGGAACACAGGAGAAAGAATCTTCCTTGTTAGTCATAGTTGATATATATGGGTTTTTTCTTGAATTTTGGACTTTTTCTATCCAGAACATCAATGAAAACAAGAGTAGTTATGCTAGATCTTACTACAACTATGGTTTTACAAGTAAATACTAGAGAAATACCTATGAACAATGTTGTCAGGGTTCATACAAAACTTGTTGAACACTTTCTCCACTTCCTTAGCTAGATTTCACTTACTTGAGATAGTTTGAATGAATTTAATTTGATTAAAATAAGCTAAATATACCTCATACTAACCCTAGTTGTTTTGTAATAAACGCATTTGTCTATTTAGCAACTTTTACAATCTATGATATTGTAGCAATCCATAAGCCTTAAAGATAATTTTGTAGAAATTGTATTTTTTTTATAACATGACCAATCATGTTCATATCTCAATTTATCAATTTATTTTGAGTATTTCAACACCTCAACTATTTCAGGGGTATGACAATTTCTGCAATTGAAACTCCCCATGATTCAATACTCTTCCATTAGTCACCAAAAATCCCATGTGCACCATGTTGAGGTACATATTCATTCCTTACTTCACATTATTCCTTATTTTTCTAAACCTTGTTCATTTCTTTATTTTGTTGACTAATGATAGGATTCCTTTGAAGAATAGAAGACCTTGCATTCTTTCCCTTGTAGAATTTTGTAATGTGTCCTTGTTTGTTGTAATTATAAAAAATGTACTATCTTGAAAGCATAATTGCTTCTTATTTTCACATTGGATCTACACTAAACAACTTTATGACCAAACTTGTTGCATGAGTAGCAATAACTATATAAATAATGAGAGGTCATAGCATGATTATTCCTTATCATATTAATTTTGTATTCATTAGTCTTGTGGCCAAATTTATTGCAAGCATACCACTAACCATTAAATGACTAAGAGTTCATACCATTATACTTTGGAAGCTTAAGAGAATTCAAATTTATCTTGCTTCTGCACTCAATTTCCTTTTGGCCAAATTTTTTGCATGCATAGAAGTTACCTTTAAACTTGATAGGAGTAGTTTGGGTAGGATTCTTAAAATTCACTTTCTTGTTTTGGATAGGTATGAAATTTCCTTCTCTCTTATTTTATTTATTTTTCTTTCCATCTTCATACAATGACTCCTTTGTTTTATATTTTCCTTCTACCTTGTGATCCTACTTTTTTTGTGTAGTATATCTTGTATACAATTTCCATTGTCGCATATCAGACCACTAGATTGTGTATGTCATTCATAGTTAGTGCCCTTTTGTCAAATTTAGCTCAAGTGAACCTCATAACTTCTTCATACTTGACAAATTTTAGTGCAGGTATCATTTTTGTAGAACACAATCTAGTCACAACCCTAATAGCTTCTTTTGTAATTAGATGGATTTGATCAAGAAAAAAAATATCCTCAAGAATTTAAGTTAGATAAAATATAATCCATTCATCTTCATAGCCAAAGTAGGGAAAATCCTTCCATACATCCAATATTTTTTATTCTATATGTATATATCTATTTTAAGTTGAAAGCCATCACCAAGGAGATTATTGAACCTAAAATATGCCATCTTTAGGTGATCATATTCATTTAGTTGTCAATGAATGTAGATGAGGATATATTCAGAGTGGATCACATGAATTGAAACATAGGAGAAAGCACCTTCCTTATTGGTCAAATTTGATATATGGGTGTTTCTTGAATTTTGGCCTTGGTCTATCCACAACATCAATGAAAACAAGAGTATCCATGATTGACCTTTTTGTAACTAGCGTTTTACAAGTAAAAACTAGAGAAATACCTATGAAAACTATTGCTAGGTTTTATGCTAAACTTGTTGAACACTTTATCCACTTCCTTATCTCTTGCAGTCACTTGAGATAGTTTGAATGAATTCGATTTCATCAAAATGAGAAAAACATACCTCATACTGGCCCTAGTTGCTCCACAATAAATGTATTTTTATATTTAGCAACTTTTACAGTCTATGATATTGTAGCAATCCATAAGCCTTCAAGATACTTCCGCAAAAATAATATTTTCTTCATAAACATGACCAATCAAGTTCATATCTCAATTTATCAATATGTTGAATATATCAACATCTCAAGTATTTTAGGGGTATGCCAAGTTTTGCAATTGTAACTCCCCTTAAGTCAATACTCTTTCTTTATTTACCAAGAAACCCATCTGCACCATGTTGAGGTACAAATTCATTTCTTACTTCACAATCTACCTTCTTTTGCCAAACCTTGTTCATTTATTTCATTTGTTGACTAATGATAGACTTCCTTTTAAAGAGAAAAAGACCTTACATTCTTTCCCTTGTATAATTTTGTAATGTAATTATAACAAATGATATTGTATTATAGAGCATAATTACTTCTTCTTTTCACATTGGATCTACACTCAACAACTTTATGACTAAACTCATTGCATGAGTAGCAATAACCATCTTCAATCCTTTTTCCTTCCTCATTCTTAACTTTCAATTCAAAGATCACAACTTTTTCTTCCTTAAATTTATTTCCTTCTTCTATTTGAGCTTTTTTTTTCTAACTTCTTTTGATTATTTTTCCTTTCTCTTCAATTTTTCAATCGTCTCTTTTGATTTTCTAGCATACATTCATATTTTATATTTTGCAACCTTGCTTCATAGAGATCCCCATAACTAGATATGAGTTCACTTTCAAAATAAACTTCACATTCTTTTGGATTAACATCTGATCTTTCAGGTTCCATTGATTCTAAGTCTGATTTTATGATGAACATATCATTGAGATTTTCCATAGAACCCATGTTTTCAAGTGCAGTATATACCTTAGTTGTTAGGTCATTGAAGGCCCTTATCTTTGATACCAATTGTTTAACACAAATAAATTCTATGAGGGGGGTGAATTAGCATATATTAAAATTAAAGTATTCCCATTTTTAGATAACACATCACATCACATGAACTGAAAGAAAACTAGAAAGGAAAACATGTACCACACCATAACACCAGGATTTTTACATGGAAAACCCAACAAGGGAAAAACCATGATGAGAGTTAACTCACACTATAAAATCTCATTGCTTAAAATTTTTTACAATGTAGTTTAAGGTTCACTGCCTAAATACTTGTATACACTGAAGCAGAGATAAATTCAAGGGTAAGATATAGAGGACCTAATGAGACTCAGTATCTTAGATAAATATACATGAGAATTATAATAATAAAAACTAAGACTTGAACTGTTGTAGATGAGGCATCTGAATTGTGCTTGTTGGTTGATAGATATGTATTTTGAATGATTAAATTAAATTGGCTCCATTCTTACCAAGAGAAATATTAAATCAACCACAAAAAGTTGGAGAGATCACCATTGCTTTGGTGATCTTCCTCTTAAATTTAAGAGGTATAGCTCCCTCATATGATATGAATTTAGATTTTTAACTTAAAAGAAAATGGGGGTATAATTTTAACCAAAAACTAGGAAAGGTAGACTAACACTAATGCACAACCATGGAATATATGTGATTTAAATGAACATATAAACTACTAAATAAACAAAAAATATATTTGTAAGCTACCAATAACATGACTCAAAGATCAAACTATTAACAACTAGCTGACTCGACTCAAATCAATTCCAGTATCATATGAAGATAAATAAATGAAATAACAAATACATACTACATCCACATAGAGAAGTAATATCCTAACACCTATCAAAGCTCACAAAATTTTCCATAAATATTAAGAATTTCATTTAAATTTACTACTCACATCCAATAAACACCTTTATAAAAAAACCAAAATTACAAAACTCGATCCTTATTTAGATTGATTCTAACCCATGTATCATAGTGCAAGGGGAATCAAAATTTGGACCCCTTCGATATCAAATTGAGTCATATTGAAAAAACTTTGATTATAATGACCAACCATTTCTTGAAAACTCATTCATGATGGAAACCACCATCTTAGAAAATAAGTGTTTCATGGAGGCCAATTCTCTACTCAATGAAGAAAAATCAACATTAATGGTCAATTTTAAGATATTGCATAATTTCTCTTGGTTGATTGAGATAGGAGAATGTACCACCAACTCTAAAGAAAAGCCTTGTCTCCTTTGACTCATGTGATCTACACATATCCACTTAGACTGGAAATTAATTATGTGCCAATTTGGATCATATTTGTAAGGATAGTTTGAATGTAAGATATATTTTGACACCAAAAACACACACTTCATTATATTATCATCACATCACTTAGCTAAGTTCATTAAATTTGAAGAAACTTGAGCATCCTCGCTTCATTAATTGCATTCTCAAGAAAAAATCACTCATTTACTCCTATTTTTTTTATAAATTATTTGTAGTGCTTTAATTCTCATCAATGATAATCAAGATTTCAAATATGTAAAGCACTACTAGTAATGCAACTTCTAAAGAGAGAGGTGACTTCCTCACTATTTCGAGAGATGATTGTAGCACACAAAGGAAACTTGTTGTACACCAGTTGAGGGAGGTCTTCCTCATCTGTAGTGATTTAAAGGATGTTATAACACAACAATCTATTGAGAGGGAAGTGAATCAGTAGACCACTTAAAAGTAGCCCTAAGCTTTATTAGCAGATTGATTATTTTTGAACCTTTTCAATGTGGATTAAATCATGATATGCAAATAAGTTAACATATACACACAACTCATAACACAAGATATATGTGGAAAACCCAACATGGGAAAAACCAAAGTGAGAATAGCTACTAGGATCTAGTGTCCTAATCTAACGTCACAATGCAAATGTCCTTATTACAATGTTTAAAGGAACCAACCCTAAGGAGACATCAATCCCCTAGTTTTAGGAGCACCAACTCCAAGGAAGCATGAACTCCCTACTCAAATATCTAATGGAACCTACCAATCAGATTTACAATCAAGAAATTATAGTTTATTCTAAAGAACACAATTCAATGTTGCAACCCCATATGCAACTGTTCAAATCTCTATTGTTGTCAGTGCAACTCAATTCTCTTCTCTATGCATCTCTCTATTCTACATCTAAATGTAAACCCTGATTAAGATATTTTTCCTTTTGTTTGGGTTCTACTCATTCACAACATCCCTACATTTCCCCTTTTCTCTTTAGTGCATTGTTTTTTTTCCTCAAGAGATCATAGACACACTATCCAATATTGTTGCACCCTTATCTATTAGTGCATTCTATTTCTACTGCAAGAAGCTATGCTCACTCTCTATAATTCTCTCTACTCTTATTTTAGTGCACTCTCTATCTACCTCAAGAATCTCATATTACTCTCAACTTTATGCACTATATGTAGTGTCAAAAACTTAGCCAAACTCTTATTTTCACTTTTATATATCTTTCACCAACCTACAACAATTTCCTCGAGATTTTCACATATACCTAAGAATTCTCTAATAGGTTTTACTCAAGATCACACCTTCATCGAGCCACACACACTTCCAATAATAAATTTAGTTTTGTTGAACTTTCTAAGTATGGAACTCTACTAAACCCTCAACCTCGATATGCATATAATGTAATATCCTTGTACACTTGATTTAATTTTTATTTCAATCACCTTTACAGTATGTGCCACCAATCTACAAATCTTGACACCAATCAAATTATCCATAGAAGTTAGTAAACTAATTAAATTTATGAATAGTGTTGGCTTACAGTTGAAACCCTTGTTCACACTATTGTAATCATTTTGGAATTCTAGTTTTAAACCTAATTTATTGATCTATTGTTTCTGTACCATGATTTATCGATCCTTATTCATCACCCAACTTTAAAACATGATTGTTTAATTAAATTCCTTTAAATAATTGGCATTGATCTTTATCCCATATGTTGTGCTTAGAACAGGGTCCCACCAATACATGTGTCACTTGCCCATAATCTTGCAAGGAAAATTCACATGTCCACTATTTCTTAGCAAGCTAGAGGGCTAATGCATTCTATCACCTGTGTCATTGAAGAGCAATTCACAACACCAATGCAAATTGGCTTATTGAGAAATTGAACATTTCCACTTGTCTTTGTGCATCATTATCCACTTCCATCACTCATTTCTTTATCTAGTCCCATTGTACACTTGTCGCTTTCATGTAATCCTGCAGGGAAAGATGGGAACCCGATAAACACACTCTAATATGGTAGGGATGTTGTTCAATCTTGCTATCTTGATCATTGTCATTGATCAAGATAGAGAAAATATTTCACACCTGACTTAGGAAACTTTAAAGTCATTAAATATTTTTTAGGCTAGTAATTGCAAGAAGGTCAGTTACACCAATGACTCTAATGGCTTAAGTGATAACTTAAGTAGCCTACAACCACCTATACACAGTCAACATCAAATTATAAGCTCTATCCATTGCCATGACTACAAGACTTAGAGTTTTTCTGCCAAACCCTATTTTTTTTTAGAGAAAAAATAAAATAATTTTTAGTTCAACCTTTATCATCTAAATTTGCAACTCACATCTTTGAAAATCTCTTGAGAAACCCACAACAAATATTTATCTTGTTTTCTCTTTTGACATTTCAAAGTGACCTCTACAAAATTGTGACAATATTATATGACAACTTTACAACTGTTAAGCAATCATTGCAACAATTTTCTAAACATGCCCTACTTCATCAACTCTTCTAGATCCTGGTCCACTACATCTTTGATCTCCCCCTTTATCATCAATGAAACTTATAAATGACACATTTGACACCAATGACAACCAAATTTCCAATAATCTCCCCTTTTTTCATTGATGGAAAAACCAAATGCTAAAGATTCTATATACCAACTATGATGAAACTGATTAGTAGTGCAAATGACTTTCTCTCTCATGCTCAATTTCATGAGAATTTGCACACTTTACATTAGAGAACTTGACTTTCTCCCCCTTTTACATCAATGGAAAAGGGACCTTAATTCTTCTTTAATAGATATCATTTTGTGTTACTAGAGACATTCTCCCCCTTTGAGCAACCATTCAAAGAGAAAAAAAATCTTAAATCTATAACCATCAAGTCATTAGATATTTGTAATTTGACCAAGTTTACCTAACTTTATCTCTCCTTCATATCTGGGGATGAATATAATTTCAATGAAGCTCCCCTTAGACATATGCCTTATCACTAATATTTAGTGATATAATGTGGGAGCAATGACTCCCAATTTTTTCCTTAGATATTCAAATTTGTCCTTGGGAAGAGACTTTTGTAAATATGTCAACAACTTGTTCTTTGGTGGATACATATTCCATGTTGGCTTCCTTTTCTACAACATTTTATCTTATGAAGGGATACTTTATTGATATGTGCTTTGTTCTAGATTGCATCACTAGATGAACTTTGAGATGTTAATTGCACTTGAGTTATCACAAAGAATAGAGATAGTTTATTTGTACTCAACCTTGATGTATTTGAGTGCTACTTCATCCACAATACCTAAGTACAAAATGTTGCAACTACATACTCTACTTCTAGTGTAGATAAGGTTACTGAATCTTGTTTTTTCTCATCTAGGACACAAGTTTTTCTCCCAAGAAAAATGCACCGCCACTAGTGCTCCTATCATTTGCAGTTCCAACCCAGTCAATATCTGTATACGTAGTTAAAATGAAGTCTTTTCTCTTGGCATACCACATTCCATCATAAATAGTGCTTCTGATAAATCTTAAAAATGTTTGTATTGCATTGGCATGAGACTCTTTGGGAGCATCTTGAAACCTAGCAACCATAGATACTACTTGCATAGTATCTATCCTTGATGCAGTTAGGTACAACAAGCTTCCAATCATTGACCTATACATTGTTTGATTTGCATCTTGAGGTTCATCTAACTTAATAAATTTACACCTAGTTATCATGGGGGTACTAACTAGTCTATTACCTTCCATTCTAAATTTCTTAAGCATTTCCTTAGCATACATAGTTTGAGATATAAATATCCCATCATTTGTTTGTATAATCTATAAACCAAGGAAAAATAAAAACTCTCCTAGCATTGACATCTCAAATTCATCTTGCATTTGTGTAGAAAATATATTACACATCTTATCATTGTTTCCACCAAATATTATGCCATCCACTTAAACTACAACAATAGTCAAGTGCTCACCTCCAAATTTGAAACTTACAAATTCTTTTTTGTACATCCTTTCTTAAATCCTTGTTATTGTAGATACCAGTCTAATATTGAATACCATGTTCTAGGTGCTTGTTTTAGACCATACAATACTTTCCTCAATCTGTAAACATAATCATGTTCTTCAAATAGTTGAAAACCTTCTAGCTGTTTTATGTAGACTTATTCAATTTGTCCATTCAAAAATGAATATTTAGCATCCATTTGACAAACTTTGAACCCCTTGTAGACTAAAAATGCAAGGAACATTCTTATGGTTTCTAATCTTGAAACATGTGCAAAAGTTTCTTTAAAGTATATTCCCTCAACTTGTGAATACCCCTTGCATTCTAATCTTGCCTTATTTCTCACAATAGCACCATCTTCATTGAGTTTAAATTTCTAAACAACCATAAATAGTACCTATCACATTTTTTCTTAGGGATCTAGGAACCAATTCCCATGTATTGTTATTCTCAACATGATTGAGCTCTTCTTCGATTACTTTTATCCATCTCTCATCCTTGCCAGCCTTTACATAACTCTTGGGTTCAATTTGAAACAAGAGAACAAAATTTACTTGTTCCTTGTTCTTTGCAAGTCATCTCCTAGTTTTAACTCCTTCATTTTTATCATTAATGATCTAATCTACAAGGTGATCCTTTTACACATATTTGGTAGGTGCTATTTCATTTTCTTCTTAAAATTCTTCTTCTTCATTAACAACATCTTCTTCACAATCTGATTCTTCTTCAAATTTATTCTTATCAGATTTGGCATGCTTTATATCCTCATCAATCTTGACATTGATACTTTCTACAATCTTTTGCACATTTTGTTATAGCACTTGTAAGATTTTCTTTGAGTGGAATATCCTAGGAATATTCCTTCATCACATCAAGAGTAAAAGCTTCCTAAATCATCTTCTTCATGTTTGGTGTAGCATTTTCTACCAAACACTTTGAAATACTTGATATATTCTAGTTTATCATACCATAATTCATAAGGTGTCTTATCACTATTTTCTCTTATCTAAATTCTATTTAAAATATATACAAATGTATTAACTACCTCTCTTCAAAAAATATCTACTAACTTGACCTCATTCAACATTGTTCTTGCCATGTGCTTAACAACCCTATTCTTTCTCTCAACTACTCCATTTTGTTGTGGAGTTCTTGGTGTAGAATATTATCTCTTAATTCCATGTTTCTCATAATACTCAATGAATTCACCTAATGTGAATTATCCTCCTCTATCCCATCTTAAGCACTTAATTCTTCTCCTGATCTCTTTCTCAACTATCTTTCTAAATACATTGAATCTTTCAAATGCTTGTGACTTATCTTTTAGAGATGTTTCCCATGTCATTCTATAGTAGTCATCAATTAGCAACATGAAGTATCTTTCACCTTTTAGTCCTCTTATTCTTGTAGGACCACACAAATCAGTATGAACCAATTGTAAGGGTTTTGTGGTTGAATATTCTTTTGTTTGAAATTTAACCTTTGTTTGTTTTCCTTGTTGAAATTCTTTGCAAATGGTATTTGTAGGCTTAGTTATCTTAGGCATGTTTCTTACTAGTCATCTTGAACTTAATTTTACTAGATTATCAAAATTAGCATGCCCCAGTCTCCTATGCCACAACCAACTCTCATCAGCTTGACCTATCAAACAATTGTGACCTTTTACTTCACATAGATTATAGAGGTTGGAGTTAGTTCTTACTCCTTGTGCAATTACATTTCCATTTTTCATTATCTTACATCCTTTAGAATTAAATTTGACTTTATAACCATTATCACACATCTAAATTACATTTAGAAAGTTATACTTTAACCCTTCAACATGAAGGACATCTTTAGTGGGATTTTTACCATCTAAGCTCAATATTTGTTTCCCACAGATCTTTACTATAGTGTTGTCACCCAATTTAACTTAATCTCCTTAGCATTTCTTGATTTGGATGGATTTTCTCTTGTCACCAATCATATGTTTGGAGCAACCACTATCTATTTCTCACATATTTTTCCTTTTGGCATGAAGGTTCATTTGTGCAATCATTGATTGTATGTGATTTTTCTCTTTTTCTTTCCATACTTTCTTAGGTTTCTTTTCCACTTTCTTTACCTTCTTCTCAAGAGAATTAGACTCTTTATTTTCTCTTGGTGTTGTGTTTTCATTTTTCTCACTTTGTAAATTTGGTCTTATAAACTTTGTTCTATAATTCCTTGCTATATGACCAAAGTTGTTACAATTGTAACATATTACATTCGTATTTACTAAAGGAGAAAATTAATTATTTCTTACAAAATCAATACTCCTTTTAGGAACAACTCTACATTCTCTAGCTCTATGACCAAACTAATTACATGTATAACAACACCCATAAAAGCATGAAGAGTACATGTTCATAGTATTTCCTTGAGCCGGATGAGAGGATTTTCTTTGCTTTGGATTTCTCAAATCTCTCACCCTTTTGAAACCATCAACTTCATTTATTTTAATGTTCTACTTCCACTTTTAATGATTAGGATTTGATTGGTTACTCTTCTTATCTACAATAGACTTATTTTCTTCTTCAAATTTATTTTTACCAATAGTCTTCTCTTTTTTAGATGCATTCTCCTTTCAAATTTTCTCATCATTAGTACTTTATTTTTATCCTACTCTAGATCTTTCATGTACAATTATTCAAAAGAACTAGAAAAATTACTTTATCCTTTCTCAAGACCTAAGCCAAATTTTTCTTTGTTAAAGGGATTTTGCGTACTTAACAAAGTCTTTTCCAAGTCTTTTCTTAATGAAACTATTTCTACCTCTAGCTACATGAATTTGTCCACTTTGAACTACAATTTGGATTTGACTACATTTTGAATCCTTTTGGATTCCTCTACTTGAAGCTTCATGCTCACCACCAACTGGTTGGATTCATCAAGATTTTTGGTTAGAGTTTCAATATCATTTTCTACAAGCTTCTTGAGATGTTTATTCTCCTTTTTGGTTTCTCAATATCCTCTCTTAGGTCATCAATCTCATCTAGGGCATAGATTATTTCTCCTTCTAGGTCAAATTATCCTTCCTCTTCACATTCTTCACCAAGTTTTTCAACCTTTCCATCTTTTTGTCCTTCAAATTCCTTTTCCATGAAAATAAATTCAATTTCTTCCATCACAAAAATCACAATCTATTTCATCCTCTGAGTTGTCACTGGCATCAGATACATCACTATCTTCTTGGATGTACACTCTTCTTCTATTAAAAATGTATTCTCTTAGGGAGTAGAGTTTCTTCATTTTTCCATCTACTTTTTCAAAGTTATCCTTGTTATTGTAAGGGAATTTTGCAACAAAATGACCTACTTTTCCATAGTAAAGACACTTGAATGGTAACTTATATATCTTTTGAATATTCTCCTTAATCTCCTAAATAATTTTTCTTCTTCCGCATCAGTCAAGTCATGATTGGATGTCGACACCTCCTCTTTCTTGGATATTTCAACTTTTTCCTTGTTTGTAGCCTTGAATGAAACTTCTCTTTTGGATGGTTCTACATTTCCCATTCTCACTTTATATGTAATGAATATACCATGTAGTTCATCAAGAGTAATTTTTTCAATTTATTTTGCTTCATATACTATTGATATTTTTGGGTCATACCTACATGTCATTGACCTTAAGACCTTCTGCGCAATGACTAAATATTTTACTTCTTCTCAAAATCCTCTGATTGATTTCACTATTTCATCAACTCTAAGAAGATAATCCACAATATTTTCTTCTTCATTCATCTTGAGGCTTTCAAACTTGGCTCTAAAAATATACCATTTTGAAAGTCTTACCTTATCATATCCTTCATAAATTCTTTTCAACTTCTCCCAAACATCATGTCTAGTTTGATATTGCATAACTTTGACAAACATTGAACTAGACAAACCATAGAGAATAGCATGCTTTTCCTTTGCATTATTCTCATTGTTCTTCTTTCCTATGGCATCAATAGTGGTTGTAGCTGGTGGTGTATATCCATTATTAATAGACGTCCAAACATCAAATCCTAAAGATCCCAAATATGCCTCCATCATAATGCTCCAAAAGGCCTAATATGATCCATCAAACTGAGGTACCTTTTTTTTAGAAGAATATTCTTGATACCATTTGTTCTCTTGTCCAAGATCTACCCAACATGATTAATCTTCTTTTAGGGAACCTTATCTCTCATACCAATTGTTAGAACAAAACAATCTACTGAGAGGGGGGTGAATTAGTAGATAACTTAAAATTACCCCTAAGTTCTTTGATTAGATTGATTCCTTTTGACCCCTTTCAGTGTGGATTAAATCATGACATGTAAAGAAGTAAACATACACACACAACTCATAACACAAGATATATGTGGAAAACCCATGAAAGAAAATCCAAGGTGAGAATAGCTTCTAGGATCTACTATCCTAATCCAACCTCACAATGCAAATTTCTTGATTACAATGTTTAAGGGAACCAATCCCTTGGTTTTAGGAGCACCAACTCCAAGGAAGCGCCAACTCCCTACTCAAATATATGATGACACCCACCAATCAAACTTACAATCAAGAAATTATAGTTTGTTCGAAATAACATAGTTTAATGTTGCAGCCCTACATAAAACTGTTTAAAGCTCTATTGATGCCAATGCAACTCAATTCTCTGCTCTACACATCTCTCTATTTTTCATCTGAATGTAAACCTTGATTAAGATATTTTTCCTTTTGTTTTGGTTCTACTCATTCACAAAATCCCTACACTTTCCCTTTTCTCTTTATTGCATTATTTGTCTACCTCAAGAGCTCACAGACACACTATCCAATATTATTGCACCCTTATCTATTAGTGCATTGTCTATCTACCTCAAGATACTATACATAGTATCTACAATTCTCTCTCCTTATCTTTTAGGGAATTATTTGTCTGACTCAAGAATCTCAGAGTACTCTCAACTATATGCACTATATGTAATATCAATAGCTTAGAGAAACTTTGATTTTCAGTTTTGTATTTATTTCACTAACCTGCAGAAATTTCCTTGAGATTTGTACATACACCTAAGAATCCTTTGCTAGGGTTTACTCAATATCATCTCTTCATCAAGCCACACACACTTCCAACATTAATTTTTTATTCATTGAAATTTCTAAGTATGGCACTCTGCTAAACCCTAAACCTTGATATGCATTTAATGCAATATTCTTGTGCACTCGATCTAATTGTAATTTCAATCACATTTTTAGTCTTTTTTTCCACTCTATAAATCTTGAAACCAATCAAATTAGCCACAATAGTTGGTAAACCAATTAAGTTTGCACACAATTTTGGCTTATAGTTGAAACCCTTGTTCACACTATCATAGTCATTGCAAAATTCTAGTTTTAAACCTAAGTTCTATTATTTTTGCAACATGATCCAATTGATCCTTATTCATCACCCAACTTTAAAACATGATCATTCAATTAAATTCCTTTAAATAATAGTCATTGATCTTTATCCCATATGTTGTTCTTAAACAAGGTCCCACCAAGACACATGTCACATGCCCACAATCATGCAAGGAAAAGTCATGGGCCCACTATTTCTCAATGAGTTGGTGAGCTAATGTCATCTATCACCTATGTCATTGTAGAATAATTCACAAAACTGATGTGAATTATCTTATAAAGAAATCAAACATTGCCACCTATCTTCATGCATCATTATCCACATCCATAGCTTGTCACTTTATCTGGTCCCACTATACACTTGTCCTTTCCCACAATCTTGTAGGGAAAGACAAGGACCCACCAAACACACTATAAGATTGTGGGGAGGCCATTTTATCTTACTATCTTGATTGTTGTCATTGATAAATATAGATAAAATATTTAATGCTTGACTTATGAAACATTAAAGTCATTAAATATTTTATAGGCTAGTAATTGCAAGGAGAACAGGTTGATTACACTAATGAATCCAATTTCTTAATTGATAACTTAAGGAACCTGCAACCACTTATACATATTCAACATCAAATTATAAGCTCTATTCATCATCATGAATGCAATACCTATGATTTTTTTTCCAAACCCTAATTCTTTCTGAGAGAAAACATAAAATAATTCTAAGCTCAACCTTTATCATTTGAATCTACAACTCACATCTTTGAGAAGCTCTTGAGAAACCCACAACAAATATGTAGCTTTTTTTCTCTTTTGACATATGAAAGTGACCTCTGGAAAATTATGACAACATTATATGAAAACTTTGAAACTTTTAAGAAATAATTACAAAAATATATAAAACATGCCCTAATTCATCAACTCTTCTAGATCTTGGTCCACTACATCTCTGATCTCCCCCTTTCTCATAATTGAAACTCATCAATGACAATGAAATTTCCAATAGAGGAAGGAGTAATTCAAAATATAATTGGCAAGCATCTCCTCTCCCAAGTGGACATACTAGCTCAACTTTACTGGAGCATCTCATTTACAACATTTTATGCACCTCTGGGAAGTTTGAGTGGGGAATCCTAGTTGTTGAGCATCTAATTAGACCAGTCTACCTACCCTATGTTGAAGATGCCTTGGGTTGCCTTTCTAAATATTCATGTGTAGGTCTAGTAGGTAACACAATCTACATTGCCACTACTTTGAGGAATGAGCAAGCTAGGTAGTTGATTTCTCTTAAATATTTCCCTTGTAATGTATTTATTTCCCTTGTAATGTATTTATCTCTAGTAATTTTACTTCTTTTCCAAACAACTCATAAGTAATTAAAGTGCATAAATATCAAACTACGAGTAGAGTTTGAAAATGATTTTAGAATCCACAAAAGTTTTTTTTATGAAACTATCACCCTCTTTATCCATAATTCACATGACACACTTAAAAAATACTCCTAGTAGCCCCTTTTGTTTTGAAGACTCTAGAAAGAACCCGTAGGAGGAATGCTTAGTTTTTTTTTTAGAAAATCCACTACAGAAATAGAGTAGGTTTCCCAACCTTGTTGGGAACCAAAAAAGGTTTGGAAACCTAATAATTTTTTTGAAATGGACTCATTTTCACTTAATTTTTTTCCCTTCATCTATGAATACCCAGGTTATCAAAACTACCTCAAGACCTGACAGTTATTCCAAAACATAACTTAGGAAAAACACATTGGGCCATCGGGTGAGAGGGAAGTTATGGAAACTATGTTGGAGGCTCCCAACACAACTTTGAAAACCAAGACATAAATGTGATGACTTGATGTGTTTAACTTACCAAAAGGAAGTGGATGTGTTTTTCAAATAGGGGCTACCAAAAAGGAAGTAACAACTAACTTTGACTAGGGACTAGGACTACAAAGGATGAAGGCATGAATCTAAAATCATAAAAGTTGATGATTTTCTTATCCATTTGGGCACAAATTTAGAACCACAAAAAGAAAGATCAACACACACCAAAAATAGGAGAAACCTAAATGAAATATAAACCACACAAAAAAAGAACTATGTACAAGGTAGGAGGACACCTACCAGCAATAAGATTTTGAGGTTACTCAAATGAAGCCATTGATAGGAAAAGGAAAGTATGACTCGCTCCGAACAAAGAAATAATGCAAGGGCCAAGATTTCATGTTAAGGATCCACAAGTTGAACCAAGTTGCACTTTCATGATGAATGATTCCCAATAGTTCTTGTATATCACCAAGGAGCCTGTTTTCATCATATACTTCCATCATTTTTTGCACAAGAGAAATTTTGGTTTGAGCTCCCTTCAATACTTCAAGTAAATTGTCACCCAATACCTTCACTTCACTAATAGGGAAGGAGAAATTATGAGACCCAAGTGGGTTTGGATTTCAGGGCACATGTAACTGTGAAGCATACATCATGCTATAACACCCAATCAAAATGCTCATTTTAACATGATTCCTATGAGTCTCATGAATGCCCATTCGATGAACTCACCTACATCTATTGATACATCTCCTAAGAGAGTCACACCCTTCTTCTACAAGGTTTTTCCTAAAGGAATACTCAAATTTTTACCCAATATATCTTCTACAATTGAAACATCCTTTGAAGGCCAACCTTTCTCTAGTTCCATCCATGTCTTAGGCCCTTTCCCTCTCTCCTCCTTTGCAATGTCAAGAAGATCAATGGAAATGGGTTCCAAACCATTAAGTTTGGATTCATGTATTTTAAATAGTGAATTTTTGGTGATCTTAAAATTCTTTCCCATGTTATCAGGTACATATAGAGCATTACTCAACATCTTTCTATAATTTTTATCTTCAATCTTTTCAAATAGCTCATAATATTCAATCACCATCATGGGTTGATCAATTTACGCTTTGACCTTGAAAGTGAATGCTTCAAATTTTTGGGATACAAGTGTAACTTGTGTCGTAGGACCAGTAGTTGGTCAACCCTTTTTATTGTTCAGGAATAGAGTATAATGGGAGACTATGGGTGGGATAGGAAGAGGATCATCTTTTTTCTTAAAAAATTGTTAGAATCCCCTTCTTCGCCATAATGCTCAATGTACATCTCACTTATCCCTCCAATTATAGGCCTATTTGAACAATTTTCCTCACACGAGACTACAACTAGACACATGTCGGTATATGGTGTGAATTTCCTTTCATTTACTTCCTTGGAATCTACTCTCAAAATGACTCTTTTGTTTGACAACATCTCGGTTTTACCTTGGCTAAGGCTTCTTGATAGAAAAAGGTCATATTGTATCTTAATGGCTTCTAATTTAGAAACTTTGAGGTCATATATTCTTTTCCCTTTCAACTAAAATTGCACCTTAGGGTGTAGAGTTGTGAAGATAGTCAACAAGTTAGAATAATTAGGCATATTAGGATGGGGAACCCATTTCAAGATTCAAGAGAATTTATCAATGGCATCCCTCCTATTCTCATTTTATCCCTTCTAAATTTGGAAAAGGCTACCCAGCAACATTTTTATGTCAATTATTGGTTTGAATCTCACAATAAACTTTTCCTCTAATACGTTCTCGTTGGTGATACACATGTCTTCCAAATACTAGAACTAACTTGTTTCTTTTTCTACAAAAGATTCCATGAAGAGCCACATAGACACATCTTCCTCAGTAACACATAGGTTCCCACACATGATTACAAAATATTGGATGTGATTTTTTTTGTTTTGAACACCTTCCCCATTAAACTTTGGAAAATACTCCCTTGAACCTAGAGGCAAAGGCCAGTATTTGGATAAAGTTAGGGGGACAAAATGAGTTATTTATGGCTGAGAAGCTACTGATGCTATATTTTTGTATTTGAACTCACTGTAAAATAGGGGATTCTTGATCAAATATTCACCAACCTCCCTCAAAAAGGAAGTAACCTTTACAAAAATCTCTTTCTTGTGTCAACTTCTCAATGTATGTTGCCTGAAAAGAGATCATAATTTTCAGTTGGGGCATGTCAACGATGAGGGTGCAACTTGATTTCTACCTTTGGCCACCTTTCGACCACATTTTGAGTTGTTCATCATGCTTATTCTTCTTCCTCTTCAAGAATAAAATTTATTTATATGTACTTTGCAACACTCCTTCAATATCTCTAAGAGAGTGTGTTCATCTTAGACATAATATCCTCCCACTTAGAGTTCACCAAATCTAGGTTAGGCTGTAATACAAGAAAAATAATTTCATGGGGTAAAACCATTGTTATACATGTCAAGATAACTTTTAAGCTTCTAAGTTTGATCTCACTAGTTGAGTCATCAAAAATCTATTCATCAAGAGATTTGTGTTTTGAACAATTAACTTAAATTGACTCCATTCTACCCAAGAGAAAGACTATGATAGACCCCACAAAATTCTTGACATTTTGAGACCTTCTATACTTGATATTAACATGTCACATGTTTCCCATGGGTGGGGTTTAGGGTTTTGCTTAGCTAGTCTTGTCTTCAATTAATCCATGTTTGATCCTTAAACATTCTAATTTTGTGTTGACTTGTTTTCTCGGTTGTCAATCATGTAGGTTTTCTTTTGAGTTGTGGTTCTACGCTCCTTACCGACCCCTCTGCTATGGTCGTTCGATCATTTCAAGGTATAGTCTTTAAGATTTCTAGATAAACTGTGTGCATCTTTTTACATCAATGTTTCAGATCATGCTCCATGATCCATCATCAGGATGAAAAGCAGAAAGAGAGAAGTAAAAGATGAGATAGCAGACTTGGATATAAAAGGAGAGGGGTTAATAGGGTTGGGAAGTGCAAGACCCAAAAAATGTTCCAATATGAAGTAAAATATAACATAAAATAAAAATAGTTAGGAACCACAAAATAAAAATTATCCATAAAAAGAAGGATGATTAAAAGTTATTATAAAGGAGAAAGTATATTATACAAAGAAATAAATAAATAATTGGCAATGAGTTGAATAATAAAATGAAATAATAGAAGGGGAAAAGGGCAAGCTTAGACACAAAAAAAATAAAAAATGAGGGTACAAGAGAAAAGAAAAACAAAAGGAACAACAAGTTATAAATCAAAAATACATAAAGGGAAATATGTTAATCAATATAGAGGTTGAAAATAAATAAAAATAAATGATAATTATAAGGGAGATATTAAAGAAATTGAAACTGATAGCCAACTTCCTTTCCTTGACATTCTTCTCATTAAGAAAGTAGATGGCTCCTTATCTCACTCTGTCTTTTGAAAAACCACCCACACTGACCTTTACCTTCATGCTTCCTCTCACCATCATCCGAGCCAAAAAGCTGGGGTCCTCAAAACCTTAGTTTCTAGAGCTGTCATAATTTGTGATGATGAGCACCTGGACCATGAATTGGCCCACCTGACCCATGTTTTTTCATTAAATGGTTACAAAAGGAATCAAATCAATAGGGCAATCAACCAAGCCAAAGCTAGGCACACGCTCAAGCCTAACCCCTTTCACAACCCCTCTCTCCCTCTAGCCACCCTCCCCTATGTTGAGGGTGTCTCCAACAAAATTGCTAAGATCCTCCTCAAAAAGGGTATCAATTTGACCTTCAAGCCCATCTTCACAATAAGAAATCACATTCCTTCCCCTAAAGACCCCCAAGATCAGTTCCTCAAATCTGGTGTCTACAAAGTGATGTGTTCATGCGGCATCCCGTACATTGGGGAAACAAGTCGTTCCTTCAACACAAGAATCAAAGAGCATTGTGATAACATAAGGCATGAATGAATCTTGAAATCAGCTTTAGCTTAACACTCGTCTAAGACAAAGCATCATATTGCCTTAGAAGACACCAAAATCCTTTTCAAAGAAGACTTCTTTAAGAGGAAACTTAAAGAAGCCATTGAAATCAATAATCATCCCTGCAACCTTAATCGAGATGGGGGATGGACTCTAAGTTTCTCTTGGAAACCTCTATTGAACAGTCTCAATGTTCACTCTCCTAGTCAGTCCTGATCCCCCTCCTCTCCTTCCTCAATCCCCTTCCCCGCCCTTCACCTCCTCTCTCCCAACCACACTCCTCCTTTGTTCTCCCCTCCTCCTCCCTTGCTTGTTGTTATCCCTAGTATTATTAGTTTCATTATTATTATTATTATTATTATTATTATTATTATTATTATTATTATTATTATTATTATTATTATTATTATTATTATTAGCTCTTTCTTTCTTTGGTTTTCTTCTTTACTTCCCCTTAATGCTTGTTTTAATCTCTTGATTTGTGATCCTTTCTTGCTTTAGGTATTTTGTCTTTTGATTTATTTTAACTTCCCCTTTTAACTTCTAGGTTCAATTTGGTTCATATCTATCCTTTCAATTTGGTACCCTTTTTTGTTTGTATTTGTTCTCATTATTATTATTTTTGTTTAATAATTATCCCCTTTTATGTTCTTTATTTTTTGTTGTCATTGTTTTCTTTTTCTTCCTTATTATCTATGTTGTGATTTTAACCTTGTTTGTTTTTCTCCTTTTCCTCCTTTTATTATTCCCTTTCATTCTCATTTTATTTCAATGTTGTTTTTTCAATTATATGTTTATTAGGTTTTCTTTATTTATTTTTCTTAATTGTTGTTTTTAATCTCTTTGTGTTTTAAACTTATTGTTGTCTTTGTGATCCTCTCTTTCCTTTGTCATTTTTCCTTTATTTCATTATTTAAGTGTTTCTCCTTTTTGTTATTTCACTTAATATAATTTTCACTTCATGAGGATTTTACCTTTTTCTTTGTGTTATTAACTTTTTAGGACTTATCTATAATCACTCTTATGTTTATCATTTTATTTCTTGGGTCTTTCTATTTTTATTTTTATTTTGTTTTTGGTTATTTTCTTTAATTTGTGGTCTTTAATTTGTTCTCTCTTTAACCTTCATTTTCATTTTTATCCCAGTGCATTTAATCTTATCCTTTCAATTATTTCCAATTTTTGCGCTTTTTACTTTCTTCTTCTATTATTCCTAATATGTAATACATTATTTCCTTCCTTCTTTTGTTTTAGGCTTTCTCCTATTTGATTTATTTCTCCTTTTCATTAATCTCGGTTCTTATTATTATTTTGTCTCTTTTATTCTTCTTTTTTCATTTCTTATGACTATCCTTCTCTCTTTTGATTATTTTAATTATTATTTTCCTTCTTTTGGTTCTTCTTATATTCTTTCATCTGTTGTTATTTGTATTGGTTTTTTATAATTAATCTATTTCACTTCTTGAATTCTCTTCTTTGCTCTTGTTAAGGTTATGTTTTCTTTATTTTGTTTTTCTACTTTGTGGACCTTCTTTCCATGGTGTTTCTTTTAATTTTAATATCTCCCATATAATTATCATTTATTTTTATTTATTTTCAACCTCTTTGTATTGATTAACATATTTCCCTTTTTGTATTTTTTATTTATAACTTGTTCCTTTTGTTTTTCTTTTCTCTTGTACACTCATTTTTTATTTTTTTTAAATTTTTTTGGTCTAAGCTTGCCCTTTTCCCCTTCTATTATTTCATTTTATTATTCAAATCATTGCCAATTATTTATTTCTTTCTTTGTATAATATACTTTCTCCTTTATAATAACTTTTAATCATCCTTCTTTTTATGGATAATTTTTATTTTGTGGTTCCTAACTGTTTGTGTTTTATGTTATACTTTACTTCATATTGGAACATTTTTTGGGTTTTGCGCTTCCCAACCCTCTTAACCCCTCTCCTTTTATATCCAAGTCTGCTAGCTCATTTTTCACTTCTCTCTTTCTGCTTTTCATCTTGATGATGGATCATGGAGTATGATCCAAAACGTTAATGTAAAAAGATGCACATAGTTTATCCAGAAATCTTAAAGACTACACTATTATGGACTGTGGAAACAAAATGCTATTCATTTCAAGGTTGCAAGCCATTGTAATTTTCCCAAAATCCAGTTTTAATATTTTATCATTATCACTTATGTCTAAGTCACTGGTTCCTAAGGGTAAGTTCTTGTCAGCATAGTCAAGGTCCTCTTTTATGGATAAATTTGTTGCATGTGTAGGTTGAGAAGTCACCAAATCATGGGATTTCATCTGGACCATTCCCCACTGGTTTGCCCATCTGAAGTGACTGTAGTTTAATTACTATGACGTTAGTGAAATGTCGCCATGTGTAAGTATGCTCAGCCATTATGTCCCATCCGAATGCCCGAAGCTTTGAGGTTAACGGTGCTAATTGAGCAAGGAAATATGATTACCACTGTTCCCCACCAACTTGTGGAGGTAAGATGTAAGTTCTTTAAAAGCAATGAGACTCACGAGAAGCTGCCATGTGCAATCTACGACTACTGGCGGGTGGAATCCACAAGTACACGAGGAAGGTCCAATCACCGAATTTCTATTGGTCATTAATCCGAGCTAGAGTGGCAATGTAAATACAAATGATATTGACTCAATATGAGTCATTCGAGATGCCCAACTCAACTGTAGATCAATGACACATTCCAAATTTCAAAGTACACCCATTGCAATTGCTTTGCTTTGCAGGATTGGGAATTAATGGTGAAGGTGACCCGAAAAACCTATTAAACTCCCATCAAAAACTATGTATATAGAAAATTCTTTCTTATTTTGGGTTTGAGGATGTTTCCAAAGCAATATGAAGAGTTGAGAAGCGAATTGCACAAGTCATTCTACCTTGTATTGGGGTTTATCACAGTTGAAAGTAGTAAGTACAACAAATGAAATTCTATGCTTTTTTTTAATTTTATGAGTTAGGGCTTGCTTTTAATTTTCTTTTAAATGAGTTTGTTTCATTGTTTTACTTTCATTGCTCTGAATTAGGGTTAATCTCTACTTTTAAAAGTTGTAGCCCTATAAATTGTCTAGAGTTAGCACTCATCCTAGGTCATAAATAGCAATTAGGAAGTTGAATAGTTAAAATTCCTCTATTAGAACTTTGGTATACACAAGCCCATGACTCCTAAGGTACAAGGTGCCTCTTCTTCAACCCAGTCTAGAACCCTTTTTCAGGATGTGATTGACTTGCTACCCCAGTCTACAAACAAGAAACCAAAAGGAAAGGTCTTGTTTCATGACCCTACTATGAAGGAAGGATTGATAGATAAAGCTTGCTTGATCAAGGATGCCAAATTACCTTACACTAGATGGCGGCTATTTCAACACAGGTTCGGGAATAGGAACCTTGGGGCTCCTTTCAGTAAACCATGGAGGTTAGATATGGGAAAGCTAATTGTTTCCAATGTGTATATGGATGTAGATATTTTGAAACATATTGTCTCAAAATATGACCCAATTTCTAGGGCAGTCGGAGCATTTGATGGGGTGGTTATGGTAAGAACAACTAGGGAATAAATTTAAGTCTTTAACTTGATGGTCCCTTTGGATATGGATACTATTAGAATAGAGCACAACAATACTAAGGTGTTTATTAGAACAAGGATGTTGCCTATACATACTGTAGTGACTAGCAATGGGAAACACAAGAGGAAAATTAAGATTGATAATAGGGATCTCAAACCTTTCCCAATGAGCTATTTTTCTAGCTATTTCAGAAAGACTATGTACTCTCTATGCCAAATTATTGGTGCCAATCCAACTAACACATTGCAAGAGTATAGTTATTTGGCCACACATTTGCAACACCCACCATATAACATTGTTTATGACTATGGAACTTATCTAGATGAATGTATCCATAAAGGATTAGTTGGATTGAAGGAAGGAAAACAATGGGTGAAGTTCTAGTTGTACTCATTGTTAATGCATATGTTCTTGTATAAAGGACAAAGAGTTTTTGAGAAGGAGATCACCTTGGAAAGGAAGAAGGAGGATGTTGACCTCCCTGTCCAATGTTGGACCTGAATCATGGATAAAGATGACCAAAAGTATAACTTTGTAATGTTTATAAATTTTTTTGCATCTAAAATAAGGAAGTCCTTAATATATGAACCACCTAGAATTCCCAGAGAAATTCATGAATTCTTAAGACCTAAGGAGATGAGGCTAGATTTAAATTTGACTCATAATTGGGGAGATTTAATTTTGTATCCTGATAAGGAAATTTTTAGAGTATATGGTAGTGGTTTGGTCCCATATGTCTTGCCTAGAGATGTTCCTTCGAGAATAGGATTCCTTGAGATCATGAGGCAGTTAGGAGCTTCACAAGTAGCACATTTACCTGAATCAGCAAGAAAGGGGTCATTCTTTTGAGAATGGACAACATTTGTAGATTACATTTTGAAAAAAGGGACATGGAATCAATTAGAACATATGCTAGCTCCTTATAAACTAATGACTATGACCCCGAGGAATCATGATCCTGAAGGTTTCATTAGTAAGCTCTAAGAAGATAAGAAAATGGGTAACTTTATACATGTTTTTGATTACCTTGAGGATGTTATTAGGAATGTTTTTAACTTTGAGGAACAAGATGAAAGAGATGCTAAATACCTTACTTATAGGAAGATGGTAGAAGCTAAGTAGAAGAATAATCCCCAATATGACCCTCTACCAAATATACCTGGTGATTTTAATAAAGTTATGCATGTCATGGACAATTTTGAGAATATTGTTGGTATTTTGAGGGAATAGTGGGAAATCCTAGACAAGGGAAAGGAAATGGTGGTTGAAGAAAGTGTTGAAGTGACATTAGAAGAAATACTTACATATCAGCCACCCAAGAAATTGAGAATTTACTCTAGGAGGAAGAAAGCAATAGGTGAGGAAAGAATTTTAACAACCCCTATCACCTCTAAAGTGCCAAAAGCAGATTCTCCTGAGAGTGCAGTGTCAACCCCTCTCGCATAGGCCTCTTTTCCTATAATTTATTTTGATTCACCCCCTCGAAGTCTTGTCCCTCTTGAGAAACCACCTCAAAAGAAGAAAAGGACTGAGGCAAAAGGAGTGGTTGATTACTTTGACACGGATGAAGATGATATCTACATCACCACTGAGGAAATGCAGATAGGAATTCCTCCTCATGAAGCAGAAACTACTTCAGTTTCAGTATAGTTCATCCTTAGATGAGGAAGCCTTGACATTAGTGGATTGAATACTGTAGATGATTTAAGGATAGAAGCCAGCAAGGAGTTATGAAAGATGACTCCTTTATTGAAACCTCTGCATTCCAGGATTTCCAGTGGAGATCAAAGGTTGCAGACTATGCAGAGAGGGTAGCCATTGAAAGGAGCTTGCATCCTAAATTGCCAAAAAATATCATTCAGGAAAATGTAAGAAGCATCATGAAAAATGAGTTCCAAAAGATCAATGCCCAAGAGGGAAAAGAGCTTGTAAAGAAGTGTGGTGTGGTGTTGTTGCTAGAATGGAATATTTCTGATGCTATTATTTTAGATTCCATAAGAAGGGATGAAAGGCCTCTCATACAAAAAGAAAAAGAATAGGAAATGGCATTTTGAGGTTCAACATTCAGTGAGGATTGGGATGCATTGGCAATATGGTCATTATCTTAAGGATCTAGGAAACCAGCTCTAGTAGAGCCATCAAATTTTAGTGGAAAACTACTATAAAGAGAGTTGTTGACACCCCAGCTTTGGAAGCTATAGACATGGTTGTCAATGTTGTTAGGTTCAATTGAGAAACTGTAGAGAGTCTCACCTTGGAAAGAGATAACCTCAAAACTAAATAAAGAGAACTCCTTGATGATTATGGTAACAACCAACACAAGGTGGTTGTGTTAGAAACTGAATTAGAACTTTATAAACAAAGAGGAGAAATGCAAAGAGAACAAGGTCAGCCCAATTCAAGTCACCCACCTTTAGCTTCTCTGATGGCATTTTCCTATCATTCACCTCATGATCAGGGCTTCACAATAGTACCATATAGTCTAGGAAAGGGATCATTTTTAGTGGAAGAATTAAATAGACCAGGATCTAGCTCATCTGACAGAGATCAACTACTTCTACAAGTTGAAACATATAAAAAGTTGCTAGAGAAAGCTCAGGACACAATGTATGAAAAAATATCAAAAATTTTCTGCACTGTCTTGAAGCATCTATTGTTGGAATTGTGTGCCTCAATCACATAGGCTGAAACCTCTTGTGAGCAATTTCGGTGAGACTATGGAGATGTCTGGCTGACCTCCTAGTTGATCCTGACTATCGCTATGACCTCCTGAATGTCTTGGCAATCAACATCTGAAACCTTTGGCGTAACTTGGACTGTTGGAATGATGTCTCAATGATGATAGGAAGTCTTGCCGATATCAGCATGACCTTTGGTCTGTCTAGCAAATGTGATAATCAACATGACTTGATCCTATCAATATGAAGTCTTGGAAAATGGGAGATGTCTGGCCGACAGGTTGGTGTCTATCAGATATTGGGGAGACTTTGCTGAAAGGGTTATGTTTCGGTATGAGGTCTTATGGATATGAATGTCTTGTCGATAGTTATCTTCTAGAATCATCAGAGAAACTCATATGTTTTAGGATGAAGTCTTGGTGACTTGGAAAGTCTCACCGACAATGTTGTTTTTGGGTCATCAGTGTGACATAAGGGTTTGATATGAAGTCTTGGCGACAAGGTGATGTCTTGCCAATAGGTAACGAAGGGTTCGGTAAGAATCTGAGTGACAAGTGGTGTTAGGGAGACCCTTGGCCAAAAGGCTTGTTTCAGTATGATGTCCTAGTGATCGATAAAGGTCTTGCTGATAGGGATTTACCTTGGTGCCTTCGCGGTGACAAAATACTTCGGTGTGAAGTCTTGGCGACTTGGAGAGTCTCGCCGATAGTCTTCAGGATGACTTGTTCACTCGGTGTAAGGTCTTGGAGAAAGAAAAAAGTCTTGCCAACTCGGTATGACATGTTGTGCTCAGTGTGATGTCTTGGCGAAAGATGATTGTCTCATCAAATGGAATACTCACGTCAGCATGACTTGAAGACTTTGGTATGAAGTCTTGGAAAACTGTGGTAGTCTTGTCGATGGCACTATTGAGATCTATGTGACTTGAAGGCATCGGTATGATGTATTGGAAAAGAGTGATTGTCTTGCCGATGGGAATCCCGATGTTGGTATGACCTTTCAGCGAAAGCGGTAAGTCTTGCCGACTGGATGGACATTTCAGAGTAACCTTTGAACATCGGTATGATGTCTCATTGAATGGTGATTGTCTCACCAATGAGAATGTTGAGGTTGATGTGACTTGGGAACTTCAGTAAGATGTCTTGGTGACATGGAAAAGTCTGAGCGATAGCTTTTTGGACTTGGTATAATGTCTTGCCGATAGTGAGGACTCTTGGTGATAATGATAGATGGGCTCTGTGACATCGGGGAGACACGATTAGTGTCTCACTGACATGCGACATAGGTTGAACACCCTTGACCGAGTGAAGACTATCCTACATGGTAAGATTTAGACAAATCAGAGTGAGTAGAATGTGAATCATTTGTTGTAAGACCGTTGCAACCGTTTCTGTGTGGAAGGGAAAACTCTACATGAGGAAATGGAAACATCTTTGATGATAATGATGTTGAGTTGGAGATTGTGATCTGACAGTTGGAAGAGAACATGAAGAGGCTGTTGAGAACGAATGCATATATGTATGCATTGGATGTTCTATAGTTAGAGAGTCAAAGAGCCAGAGAGAACAAGAGAACAGAGAGAGAGGACCGAGTGGCTGGCTGAAAGGCCAAGGCCATGAGGCCAAAGTAGAGGAAGAGAGAGGCAGGGGTATGCTGCTGGAATCTCTCCTAATCATGAATGCCATGGTTGATCTCTCAGGGAGATTTTGCTACCAGTTGTATCCAGATGAACAAGATGTAATATCTAAAAAGGCTAAGAGCCTGAAATTGTATTGTAACCATTTTTGTTGCTAAATAATACAATGGCTCGATCTTTGGAGTGTGGGGTTTTTTTACCCGAAAGGGTTTTCCCCACGTAAATCGTTGTGTTATGGTTTTTGTCTCATCTTTCATGTTTGTTGGTTCTTGTAGAATCTGTTAAATGCATGTTGTTGAATTTTACATGTGCTTCTCTTAGAAGGATCAATGTGGAAATGAACTGTGTCTGTTTCCGCTTTAGGACATAGTTGTATGTGTCTTTGAGGCAATCTAATCAAAATAAAGTTACCAAAGGCACTACTATTCTTAGAGGTTTCTCTGAGATGCACTAATTTTTCCTAACAAGTGGTATCAGAGCCTTCTTTTGGTTGTCGTTTCTGGGTATTTCTCCTATGAAGATTTCTTAGTTTGTGGCTAAAGGAAATCTGGAGGAATCATTTTGTGTATTGATCCTTTGATGAGTGGAAGTCTTGTGATATTCAGAGACAACACGCAGCTTGAAGGATGGTGGAGATGGAGAAGTGAGTTGATCATGTTGCTTTAAAGTGATCTGTGTCTCCTGGTTGGTACCAGTATATCTTTGGTGTATGAGGTGGATTTCTTTTCTCAATGGCTGTGTAGTAGTAAATCTTTCATATTGGGTGTCTGTCTGAGAGGCTCCTTGATGATATGGAGAAGCATACTTTGTTTCTCAACCATGGAAGAGAGTGCTTATGCTAGGTGGTGTTCCCTAGTGTTGGAAGGAACGGTTTCCTGTTAACCTAGAATACATAAAGGCTATGGAGTTAATCATTAGATGATTTGCAAGCTTCTGAAATAGCCTTTCTCTCTCTCAAATGCATGTACGTGTTGGTGGTTTAGATTTGACCTGAAAGGGGCCTGGATTTTTTGAACTTTTTTTTCCTTTTTTAAGGATGTTTTGTACTTGCATGGCTCTGTGGTTTTGTAGGTTTTACACTGTTAAGCAAAACTTGTGGTTATGTGGATTTGTTGTTAAGCTATTGTCTAGACCCTGGCTTTCAGGGTGTTGCTGGATGAGATAGTTGCAGTTCTGCATGCATTCTTTGTGCATGGTTTGAGGAGGTGTGTTCTTCTTCTTTGCATGGGAGTGTTGGGACATGATTTGTCACTCAACATTCTTGTGGTGGTGCTTGGGGGTTCCTTGATTATGGTGCTCGGTGTGGACATGATTGGAAAATCAGATCTGGTGTGATATGGTGTTTGAGTCATGTTGTCTACGTGGTTATCCTCTTTGATATCTCAGTTTCCAATGCGATAACGGGTTTGCATGTTCGATGTTTGTGATCTATGAGTTATGTGGTTGGTGGATTATCTACCCATTCGCTAAAATGAGATAACTTGGATTTGGATTGTCTTTATCCACAAGGTTGATACATTGATGGTGCAGACTTGTTAGTTGGCCTTTTCTGTGGTCACTTGTGCATTGGTGTGACTATCTTGAGATGAGAGGATGGATATTCTTGAGTACCTAAATGGTCAGTTATGGGAACCTGAAGTAGTTGGTCATGATGCTTAGAGAGCGCAGGTGCCACGTTTCAGTGGGAGCTCTAGCAGTGACTGTGGGTTCATCACATGGTGGTGAATGGTCTTCTTTAGTGTTGCAGATGTTTCTTGGGATCCTATTGTTGTAGAAGGGTTCTTTCGCATTTGCATGGACATTATTTGAATATGTACAATATCTTGGAACCATGGAGGATTCTTGGAGCCTTTGGCTAAGGTGTTGGTGGTGCTTGATAGGTGATGTTGGTTTTAAGTCTATTTGCTTTATGTCATGTTATACTCTTGGTGCACTGGAGTTTTGGCATTGAGCATTAGACCATGGTGAAGTCACTTGAAGCATGGTATCTCCTAAGGTGATATGTAGATCATGCTGTCATGATAAGTTCCTAATTCAGATGATTGGAGCTTTGAGAGTGGTCTGAAAGTTCGAGAAGGCTACATCTTGGTTGAACGTAAGTTCAATAAGAGACCTATGAGGAGATTGCTCTTGGATTAGTCATTATGACTTGTATATCTTGAAGGAGTATTCTCATTCTCACTCTTGGTCTACTTGGTAGTTTATCTGAGAGGTATTTGGCCCATTATATTTTTCAGATGTGTTTGTTTTTTGTTCACTTTCATGATATGGATCTTGAATTGTTGTCTAATGGTTATGGAGGATTCATAGTGGAAGTTGTACAACTTGTTTCATCTCCTTGCTACTTATGAGAATTGGTAGGAGATGTTGTATGGGCTAATTTCCTGAAATGGGGAATGAACTAGCTTGATCTTCTTTGAGATGCTTACATCCATGTTGTAAATTGGTTTGATCTTGGTGATTGAACGGATGGATGTTATTAAAGCTTCTTTTTTGGGTTGTGAAGAAGATCATTCTTGGCATAGCTGGCTATTAAAAATGTATGTAGGAGGATGTTCTACAAGAATATGATGTGCAGGGCTTCTCTCTATGGCTGTGAAGGTTTGTGGTGAGAGAAATGTTTCTTGTAGCAGTTTGTTGCAGGTTGTGCACATCATTATGGATATTTCCTTGGTACTACATGGTCACATGTTTTATGTGTTGTTATTGGTAGACTTGCGATGCCTTTTGATCTTTCAGATCTGGATTACTCAGGCAGTGGGAGTTCCTATATGTGTCTTGTCATCTTCGACTAGTTGACACTTGGAGCTTGTATTTGATGTTAATGAGTTGGTTCTGGTTTGGCATAAGTTTACTAATGTTGATACTTGTTGAGGTATATGAGATTGAATGGTATAGCACGAGTTGTGGGTGCTATTTTTAGTCGCATGGGTTTATCAGTTGGATGGAAGCAGTCAGTCTGATTGTTGTTCTAACTAGTGTTGTTTATCTTGTTTCTAGATAATGACTTCACTATTGTGCTCTGTTTAAAGCTTTGAAGTTGATATTACTTCTATATAGCTTTTAAGTACAATGAAGCAATAACAATATCTTGTTGGTGATATCACTGGGATCTCTTGCTTGTGTTTGTTGGAATGGTGCTTATTCACCTTGGCTTGTATCTTTCTTCCACATGTGCCATGTTGGAAGATGACAAGGTTTGTTTCCTGAATGGTGGACGTCTTAGATGTTGGAATAGAATTCTTGATGGAGAATGAGAGCATGTTTGAGGTCTATGAGGTTTCCTGGAAGGCTGTGATCGATTGCTTTGTTGGACAGTGAGTTGCAGTTGGATGCCTAGTCTTGGTTACAGATTGTCTCGTGGACTGAATCTATGTAATCCTTTTGATTGGGTGTCTTGAGTGTTGCAGGGTTTGAACTAGTGGAGCTAGTGTGATCTTATTTTCTAGTTGCTTTGGAGGTTCTTTTGTGATCTTCATCAAGTGGGAGATTGTTAGAATTGTGTGCCTCAATCCCATAGGCTGAAACCTCTTGTGAGCAATTTCGGTGAGACTATGGAGATGTATGGCCAACCTACTCGTTGATCCTGACTATTGCTATGAACTCCTGAATGTCTTGGTGATCGGAATTTGAAACCTTCGGTGTAACTTGGACTGTCAGAATGTTGTCTCGGCGATGATAAGAAGTCTTGCCGATATCGACGTAACCTTTGGTCTATCTGGCCGATGTGATAATTAGCATGACTTGCTCCTATCGATATGAAGTCTTGGCGACTGGGAGATGTTTGGCCGATAGGTTGGTGTCTATTGGATATTAGGGAGACTTGGCCGAAAGGGTTATGTTTTGGTATGAGGTCTTACCGATATGAATGTCTCGCCGATAGTTATCTTCTAGAGTCATCAGAGAAACTCATGTGTTTCAGGATGAAGTCCTGGCAACTTGGAAAGTCTCACCAACAGTGTTGCTTTCGAGTCATTGGTGTGACATAAGGGTTCAATATGAAGTCTTGGCGATAGGGTGATGTCTTTTCGATAGGTAACGAAGGGTTTGGTAAGACTTTGAGTGACAAGCGGTGTTAGGGAGACCCTTGGCTGAAAGGCTTGTTTCGGTATGATGTCCTAGCGATCAATGAAGGTCTTGCCGACAAGGATTTACCTTGGTGCCTTCACGGTGACAAAAGACTTCAGTGTGAAGTCTTGGCGACTTGGAGAGTCTCACCAATAGTCTTTAGGATGACTTCTTTGCTCGGTGTAAGGTCTTGGCGAAAGAAAAAAGTCTTGCCAACTCGGTATGACATGTTGTGCTCAGTGTGATGTCTTGGTGAAAGATGATTGTCTCGCCGAATGGAATACTCATGTCGGCATGACTTGAAGACTTTGGTATGAAGTCTTGGCGAGCTGTGGTAGTCTTGCTGATGGCAATATTGAGATCGATGTGACTTGAAGGCATCGGTATGATATCTTGGTGAAGAGTGATTGTCTTGCTGATGGGAATCCTGATGTTGGTATGACCTCTCGGTGAAAGTAGTAAGCCTTTCCAACTGGATGGAAATTTCAGAGTGACCTTTGAACATCAGAATGATGTCTCATCAAATGGAAATTGTCTCACCGATGAGAATGCTAAGGTCGATGTGATTTGGGAACTTCAGTAAGATGTCTTGGTGACATGGCAAAGTCTAAGTGATAGCTTTTTGGACTCAGTATAATGTCTTGCCGATAGTGAAGACTCTTGGAGATAATGACAGATGGGCTCTGCGGCATCGGGGAGACACGGTTAGTGTCTCGTCGACATGTGACATAGGTTGAACGCCCTTAACTGAGTGAAGACAATCCTATGTGGTGTGATTTGGAAAAATCAGAGTGAGCACAATGTGAACCATTTGCTGTGAGACCATTGCAACCGTTTCTGTGTGGAAGGGAAAACTCTACACGATGAAATGGAAACATCTTCAATGATAATGATGTTGAGCTGGAGATTGTGATCCGAAAGTTGGAAGAGGAACATGAAGAGGCTGTTGAGAATGAATGCATATAAGTATGCATTGGACATTTCTTAGTTAGTGAGTTGAAGAGCCAAAGAGAACAAGAGAACAGAGAGAGAGGACCGAGTGGCTAGCTAAAAGGCCGAGGCCATGAGGCCGAAGCAGAGGAAGAGAGAGGTAGGGATATGCTGCTGGAATCTCTCCTAATCATGAATGCCATGGTTGATCTCTCAGGGAGAGTTTTCTACCAGTTGTATCCAGATGAACAAGATGTAATCTCTGAAAAGGCTAAGAGCCTGAAATTGTATTGTAACCATTTTTGTTGCTGAATAATACAATGGCTCGATCTTTTGAGTGTGGGGTTTTTTACCTGAAAGGGTTTTCCCCACGTAAATCATTGTGTTCTAGTTTTTGTCTCATCTTTCATGTTTGTTGGTTCTTGTAGTAGAATCTGTTAAATGCATGTTGTTGAATTTTACATGTGCTTCTCTCAGAAGGATCAATGTGGAAATGAACTGTGTCTGTTTCCACTTTAGGACATAGTTGTACGTGTCTTTGAGGCAATCTAATTGAAATAAAGGTACCAAAGGCATTACTGTTATTAGAGGTTTCTCTGAGATGCACTAATTTTTCCTAACATCTATATGAGAAGATTCAGGCTAGACTTAATACTTTGCATGACAACTATGCCTTGATAGTACTAGAAATGAGATTTTCCCAGAGAGATAGGATGTTGGCCATACCAATCCTTAATAAGTGGGTCCCAAGACCTGAGAGATTAAAGTTAATATTAGTGGGAGTTGGCCAGCATGAAGATAAGTACCCTCAGCTGCTTCTAGTTTATGAGTTTTTATGTGAGCTGAGTGAGCAAAGTTTCAAGGGTACATAGCCCCACTGGAGTAGAAGATAAGATAATTCATAGCTCAATATGATCTAACTGACTTGTCGCCACTACCAAACATTGAGGTCACTAATTATGAATTGAAACCATTGCAAGTGTGGAAAAAGGAACTGAATGAGGTTATTGATTAACAAGGGAATAAAATTTGAAAAGAAAATGATATTGATGTATTTAATGACACTTTGGAGACATTAACATTTCTTATCACTTTTCTAGAGGATTTTGATAGAAAATCCAATGCAATAGTAACCAAGTATTCCCCATATAGGAAGATCGTAGATAAAGTTATTGACTTCAATTGGTCGTTTGAGGAGTAATATGAAGAATGGGGAAGGGTGTATGTTGGAAAGTTTGGTTTATGAATAAGGATGTGAAACATATACTAGGTTAAGTACTGTATAGGCCTGGCCTTGGAAGTTAGTGTATAAAACATACGTTTCATAGGAAAAAGCAGTTCTTGTTGATGTGGAATGCTGACAGAGATGCTAGCTCACTTTTTGATCCACATCATTTTGTCATCTGGTTCAATGAAATCGATGTGCTGCTATGAAGAAGTTTATCCTTTTTGAGATGTGATTTTTGGAAGGAAAAGTTGCTCCTCACAACAAATGTAAATGATCTTTGTCTCATATGAATTCCCTCCACTTTGATGAATGTAAGTATAACTGAATTAGGGAATATGTCTTCTAGCGGTCCAACTAGAATGTGACATGTGTACACTTGGCCTGAAGCTTGTTTTTGCTCCCTTATTCTATAAAAGGGAGTTCAAGGCCATTGGTGTGGGTCTTTTGTTGAATTCTAGAGCTGAATTGTGAAAATTGATAATAGAGAGTGAACATAATGAGTCCTTATCTAATACTTTGATACTAGGTAGCAAATTTTGTCAAATGTATGGTTTTTGAATATTTCTAAAAGATAATGGAGATTTTTTGAGTGTATACTCTCTTCATTTTTTCTTTGTATTCGAATTATTAATGAAAATCCTGATCATAGATCATTTCATTAATTGTCATCATTTATGCTTTTATATATGCTTTGGTTTTAGCTCCCATTAATGGAATGATTTAAAATGCTAGAATCAAATCACAAATTCGTGTGTAGGGTCACTAGATCTGATAAGTAGTCTATAGATTTTGGTCATAGATTTGTGAATTGTAGAGTAATGTCACTAAGATCACGAGTCTTTAGAATTAAATAAACCTTGTATTTCAATTTTCTCGAACTCCTAGCCCATGGATAATGACACCGATCTTAAATCATTTAAATCTTTCTCATGGCTCTAGTAACCCGACTTGAGAACAATCTTTTAAATAATCATTGATCTATCTTGAGTTTGTTTTTTTTGTTTTGTGTTGTTTTATATTCTCAACTTAAGTTGCAAGATTCATTCAAGGAATTGCTAACTTCTTGGATAATTTCAGCTTATTAGCTATGGATGATAATATATCTGCTTAAATATACAATGTGCACGGGAATTATCTGAAATAATAAAGTAATACACATTGTGGTATCACCCTCCTAGGTTTTGTAGAGCCCAAAGTGTAGGAGATAATGCCATTGTTTCAATATCTCGTTAGTTGGCCACTTGTCTACCAGATATTTGAGAATTGAGCCTAGCAAACTCATAGGTATCTGTTGAGACCTGATTGGTTCATTGTCAAAACAACCAACAAAATGGAGACTCTACTGGGGACATCAGTCTTACGATTATTTGTTCTCCAGAATACCTTATCATAGATCACCACATTTTATGGTGATATTTTATTATAGAGTTGGTCAATTCAAAGCGTCTACTAAATATAGCTCTAATTTTTACCAAGTAGTTCATCTGAATGCTTAATAATTTCCCGCCCATTTTTTTTGAAAGTTGTGTTCATAGTTTATAGAAGAATACATTGTATGTGTCGAAGTTTGTCTCAGTTTCTAAAGATCTGTTGATATTTTCAAAGAGCATAGAAAAATTGCTACCAATTCATCCCAAGGAAACTGGTTGGTGACTTTGATGTCTCTACACCAGTGTGAACCAATGTTTAAGGATATTAAGAAGTAAAGAAGAAAAGTGTAAGCAAACCAAGTAAGGTTACAAAGGTGAAAAGAATCCAAGCTCAAATGAGAGGAACACGAGGCCATATGAAGAAGCACCCAGAATAGAAGTTGGAAGGTGGATTATCTAAGAAAAAAGGAAAATGGATAAAGGAAAAGGATGCAGGAAAAGGTAAGTCTACACCTCACCCCACCCCTGAACATGAAATGAATTCTAATTCTACTTCTGAAGAAGAGAGAAATTTATTGGATTTTAGTGATAATAATTCCAATGAGAGGGGAGAGGTTTTTATGAAGATTATTGTAAATGAGTACTCCTCATACCCTGGCATGCAAGCTGTGAAGCTAAGAGAAAGAGATAGAATCCAAAGAGATAATGTTAGTGCTAGGAGTGCTAGAATTGAAGGATATATTACCCCAAATTCCCATACATACACCCCTATCCCTAATGATTTGTTAACCGAAGATGACTATTCTCATGATCCTCTTCCTTTTCAAGTTGAACATGTAGTTGTATCTGATAGAGAGTCTACCTTTCTAGAAGAAGAAGAGGTGTTAAATGACATACATTCGCTCAATCAAAGAATTTCTCATTGTAATGATAACCGAAAGAAGAGGGATGTTGAAAAGGAGAAAATAATTAGGCATGCTATCATGCAAAGGGACATGTTGAGGAGAAAAGCTAAGGAGATGGAAGCTTTAGATAAGTTAGCCACCCAAGTTGATCAAGAGAGTGACTGGGTTGTGTGAGAATTTGTAGGAAAGATTCATGTCATTTCCTTAGTTGATAATGTTTCTACAGGTTCCCAATCTAATAATGTTGAAAAGACTTCCATCCCACCTCCTCCCCCTCCTAAGAATACTAAGAGAGAATCCCATGATATTGATAAAGGGAAGCACCCTATGAATGAAAGAAAAGCTAATGAAGGGGTAAAGATTAATGAGGAAGGTGCTTCAAAGAAAGATACATCTCAAGATGATTCTATTTCAATCTTTGATAAATTAATGAAGGGGAATGAAGAATTGGATAGGAAGACAAAGGAAATGGAGTTATTGGCAGTAAACAAGGAAATGAAAAAGAAACTTAGTTTCCTGGAATCCACATTGAAAGATCCTGTCCTTGAAACCCAAAGCCCTTAAGGCTGCTCATCCTCCTCAAACCCTCATACTAGTGACAAAATTTCACCTACTGGTAACCCCTCCATCTCTTCCTCACAACTTGAAGATAAGAGAAGAACCATCCACTTTAATGATCAACATTATTCTCAACATAAAAGGTTCAGACATAATGCTGAAAGAAGGAGAGATAATGACACCCAAGATGAGGAGGAAGGAACTATGGGTAGGATAGTTTTGCATACCGATAGGTATAGGAAATTATGTTTTGAAAATATTCCTAGATACCTAGATCCAGTACCTAACAATGCCAGGAAACATGTGCCCAAATTTACTGGCAATAATGCCCTCAATGGTGAAGACCATTTGAAGGAATTTCAAAGTTTTGTAGAAGACTTTGAATTATGGGATGAGGATGTGGCTATGAATTATTTCATGTAGTCCCTTACAGAAGATGCAAGGGACTGGTATAGGAGTTTTCCTAATGCGAGCATTAACTCCAAGGATTCATTCTTTCAAGTTTTCAAAGAGCAATATGGTTACCAAATAGATCCGCAGTTTAGATTAAATGACTTCAACAACATTACAAAGGGGCACAATGAAATGGCTACTAAATTTAATGCGAGATTTCAAAAGACAATGTATAAAGTCCATGGATTTATGAGGCCTAATGAAAGAGCATGTTTGGTTTTCTATTGTAATGCATACAATTTTAATATGTGTTACCTGCTTAGAGACAAAAATCCACAATCCTTAAGGGAGGCCTACAAGATGGTAGTAAACATTGAAAAAAATAGAGGGGCATCTGGAAAAGTTGGTAGAAGAGATGACCTTAAGCCTTCTAAGAATTCAAAAACTTAGAATGAGAAGGTATCTAAAGTTATAGCCCCAGATGATAAGTTGGATCAAGTGTTGAATTATTGTAGAGGCAGGCCAAGAATGAAAAACCTTAGTTCCAAAGAAATGAGAGGCCTCCAAGGCTTTAGGATTATCCATACCACACGAGTTGGCACAATGGGAAGCCTATGCAAGGAAATCAAAAGAATTTTCAAGCAACACGAGATCCTTTACATAAAAATACAACAAATGTTGTTGAAGACTTACCATGGTGTGGGGTGTGTGAAATTCCTCACTCATCACAACAATGTGCAGTTGCAAGGTCGGTAGAAGATTCCCAAGATGATCATAGGGAGCCTGATTCTCCTCAAAATCTAGATGAAACCACAAATGTATTCATGACCAAGTCAAACTTGAAATGTAGTGACTATTCTTCCAATGATGATGCTAACACCACTGATGTGGAAGCACAAAGACATGAAGCGGGCCTATATCATCAACAAGCCTTTTTTGATGAGGAGAGGGACGATGAGTACACTGCTTACAATCTTGAAGCATGTAATTTTTCCTTGAGGAGTCTATCTAATGAGGAAATAGAGAAATATACAATTGCATTAGCTGCTAGAGCTCAAGCAAAAAGTGATCTCCACTTGAGGAATAGGGTAGTGAGTGGTGACCAAGGTCACCTAGGGAACATGTTCGTTAAAGAGAACAAAGCAGAGAATAAAATAGTCAAGAAAGATAATAAGAAGGAAGAAACTAAACCCAAAGAAGCTAAAGAAATACAAATTTGGGCAAAGAAGGGTAGCAAAGTAAAAGCCAATACCAAAGTTACACACAAAGATTTCAAAGCCAAAGAATTGAAGACTACTATTCAGAAGGTTGACAAACAAGTTGAAAAAATGATCCCCCAAGAAATAGTATTTCTTGAGATACCGAGTTATTCTCCTATTGATATGTTTCAATTCCTATCTCAAATTTGGGACAGAGTCCCATTTCTTGAAATGATGAGGATTGATGATCATTAAAAAAAATAGTGGTTGTTATCAACAGTATTGTAGGAGGAAGCAAGCACAAGGTAGAGGTTGATGTACCTAGTAATGGTCGGGAAAAGGATGTTGAATTAGAAGCAATTTTCAGTGAGAACCCTAAGATCTACTTAGGAACTACCATTAATACAAACCCAAGTCTGGTCAATCCTTTCTTTTTGAGTTTGATCATTGATGGAAAGATAGTCAGAAATTGTATGATAGATTTAGGTGCTTCAAAAAATGTCATGCCCATCAAGATAATGGAGGAAATGGGCTTGAAAGTTGATAGTACATATGGAAGATGTTATGCCATGGATTCTAGAGAAGTCACTATCATTGGTGTAATCTATGAGGTCCCATATAGATTGGTCGCATTCCCTAAAAAGGAGCTAGTCATGAGTGTCACAGTTGTGGATATTCCACCAACATAATGAATTCTGCTTTCTAGACAATAGTGTGCTTCAATGGGAGGAAGTATGCAATGTGATCTATCATTTTCCACCTTCTCAATTGATCAGAACGATGTTAAAATAGCCTGACAATCTAGATTCTGGCATATGATTGAGCATGTTGAGGAGCAAGAAGAACCTCCAATGATTAACTTTGAAGATACTGGCATAGACACTTTCTGGGAAGAAGAATTGGAACAAGAAGAAGTCAGGCCTTCCTCAATTTTTAGAGAAGTCTTGCAAGCACCACAGGAAGATACTCTATGGATGCTTTATTTTGATGGAGCCTGTTCAAAATAGGGCTCGGGTGTTGGAGTGATACTAATCTCCCCCCAAGGTAAGAATTTCAAATACTCCTTTTTACTATAGTTTGCATGTACAAATAATGTTGTGGAGTATGAAGCCTTATTACCTAGTTTAAAACTTTCCTCTAAACATGGGATAAAATTGTTAAAATTATTTGGTGATTCAGAGTTGGTAGTCTCCCAAGTCAGGTCCAAGTTTGTCACCAAGGACAAAAGATTGAGATAGTATAGGAATGAGGCATGGGATACTATCGAGGCATTCAATGCCTTTGGAATAGATTGGATAGAAAGAGGACAAAATGTCAAAGAAGATTTTTTGGCTAATGTTTCAAGTAAGCTTGATAATGTAACCTTTGATAGTGTTTCACGAATTGAGGTACAGACAAGACCTATTGTACCTAACAACATCTACAATTGGAAGGTGTTTAATGATGATAATGACATTTTGAGATTTTTACATTGTGTGGATTAGTATGAGAATCAGGAGATTGACTTTGGGTCATATGTGATGGAAGTTGATGGAAAGGATACACTATTTGGTAATGAAGTCATCCAATTGAAGACCAATAAAATTCCCAAGGGACTCATTGCACTTGAAAGGGTCTTTGATGGCCCCGATATATCAAATGAAAAACAAACCAATGCACATAAGGAAGACTTAGAGGAAATAAACTTGGGAACAAAAAATGCTCCTAAAAAGCTATACATAGGAAAAAGGATGAAGCCACATGTCAAGACAATGCTAATTGCACTACTGCGAATATATAGACATGTGTTCGCATGGTCCTATGATGACTTGAAATCCTATAGGGAAAAAAATTTTCAACATGATATCTCTTTAAATCCTAACACAAAACCATTTAGGAAAAAAAAAGGCCCATTAACCCTACCTTAAGGCCTAAGATGCAAGAAGAACTTGCTAAGCTGAGTGATGCAGGAAATATTAAACCTATAAGACACTCATCATGGGTGTCCAATCTAGTTCCTGTCAGAAAAAAGAATGGTGACTTAAGATTATGTGTGGATTTCAGGAACTTCAATGTTGCATCATTGAAAGATAACTATCCCTTACCTAACATGGAAGCAATGCTACAAAAGGTGACTGGTTGTGAACTACTCTCTATGATGGATAGTTTTTTTGGGTACAACCAAGTCATGGTGAAAGAATCAGAATAGTACAAAACAACATTTACTAAACCTTGGGGAACTTATTTTTATGTAAGGATGCCCTTTGGTCTAATAAATGTTGGTGCCACTTTTCAGAGAGCAATGGATGTAGCCTTTTATGATTTCTTAGACTTGGTTTTGGCTATTTACCAAGATGATCTTATCACCCATAGGAAGAAAGAAAAGGATCATTTCTCTCACTTTGAGAAGATTTTTATCAAAGCTCTAGAATATGGTATCTCCTTGAACCCGAAGAAATGTGCTTTTGGGGTTAAAGAAGGTAAATTTCCGGGGCATATTGTTTCAAAGGATGGTATCAAAATTGATCCTAAAAGAATAGCAGCCATTAATAAGATTAACCCACCAAGGAATGTCAAAGGGATACAATATTTCTTTGGGAAAATAATTTTTTTTAGAAGGTTTGTGACCAATTTTGCAAAGATAAGTAGGCCTATTTCAAAAATGCTCAAGAAAGGAGAAAAGGTAGCATGGTCAAAAGAACCTCTTAAAGCTTTTCAAGCCATTAAAGATGTTATTAAGGCTACACTTGTATTAAAGATGATGAAGGTAGCATGGTCAGAAGAACCTCTTAAAGCTTTTCAAGCCATTAAAGATGTTATTAAGGCTACACTTGGATTATTCAAAGCCCTTCCAATTGTTCACATTTTCCTCTTTCCATACTGTAGCAAGCGTGTTGCTGTAGAAAAATGATGAAGGTTTTGAGCAACCAATTTCCTTTTTTAGAAAATCCCTATAGTCAACTGAGCTTAAGTATGACACTACTGAAAAATAGGCTTATGCCTTAGTTAAGGTTGTTAAAAAATTTAAAACTTATTTGATTGGTGCGATAGTAGTTGCTTATGTTCCAAGTACAACAGCCAAGGATATTTTTACTCAACAAGAGACCACAAGTCAGAGATGTAGATGGATTAATAGAATCTAGGAGTTCAAAATAGATATTCAAATCAATAAGTTGGTAAGAGGTCAAGTTTTGGACAAACTCATGGCTGAAACCAATTTGGATGCTAACCAAATCAATGAGGTTAAACAAGAAAATATTGCTCCCATGTGTGATATGCAAACATGTGGTTGGTACCAAAGGATAGTTGAGTATTTGTAGACAATGAAATGTCTTGATGGCATGCCAAACAATGAGAGGAGGACTCTAAAGCTATAGGCAATTAGATATGTTATTATTGATGGCAAACTTTGGTGGAGAAGCCCAAAGGGTGTACTTCTCAGATGTGTGGATGGTGACCAAGAGAAAGATTTTATAATTGAAATGCACATGGGAGTATGTGGAGGTCACTATATGGATAAGACTACGGCAAACAAGATATTAAGGGTTGGTTTCTAGTGGCCCACAGTCTTCAAAGATTCCCATAGATATGTGAAGAAGTGTGATGCTTGTTAGAGATTTATTGGTAAGCTAAAATTTTTAGGCAATTTACCACTTAGACCAGTCTCAGCACCAACCCCTTTCTAGCAGTGGGGCATTGACTTTATTGGGGAAATGGTGGTGAAATCTAGTGGAGGACATGCTTGGATTTTAGTGGCAATTGACTATTTCACAAAATGGGTTGAGGCTATTCCTACCTGGAAGGAAACTAGAAAGGTTGTTATTGATTTCTTAATGAATAACATCTTGAGTAGGTTTGGTGTGCTTGAGAGGACTGTCTCTAATAATTCCATGTGCTTTAGGTCTGAAGAATTTATGGATTTCTTCAATAATCATAGTATAAATGTGTCTTACTCATCCCCATACCATCCCCAAGGGAATGGACAAGCTGAGTCTAGCAATAAGAGCCTTATGAAAATCATCAAGCAAGTCCTTGAGAAAAATAAGAAATCCTAGGACTCGAAGTTGCAATTGGCACTATGGGCAGATAGAATCATAGTCAAGAAAGCTATTGGGCACTCTCCTTTCAACTTGGTGTATGGGGTAGAAGTCAGGATACCACACAATAACTTGATGAAAATGTATATGTTTGTTCAGGAATATGATACTGATATTTGTGAGGAGATGCATACTCGGATGGATGAACTAACTAAGCTTGATGAGATGAGGAGAGAAGCTCACAAGAAGAATGAGAAAATGCAACTTCAAGTTAAATATTTGCATGAAAAAAGAGCAACCCAGAGAAAATTTGAGGTAGGATGTATGGTGTTGATGTGGAATGCCAAACTGGAGGATAAAAGAAAGCATGGGAAGTTTGATCCTTTATGGCTTGGACCTTACTTAATAGCAAACACTCATGGGGAAGATTATTACTTTCTATAATCATTAGCAGGTGAATTTCCAGAACTAATTGTACATGGACAGTTATTGAAACCCTATTTATCTTGAAATAGGTTATATCTCCATGTACATTGTAAAGTCCTGTAAATTATGTATATAGGGTTTAGTGTGTTTGCTTTCTATTGCATCTGCTTTCCTTGTCTGGGAAAGCTCCTAGTTCTTTTTGGGATCCTCTGTATTTGGTCTGCTTCACCTAGAGATCTATTTATTTCCATACCCACCAAAGGTCTGTGTCGTTGAGCATGAGCCACTCATAGAGCCCTCAAAATTCTTGACATTTTGAGACCTTATGTGCTTGATATTAACATGTCACATGTTCCCCATGGGTGGGGTTCAGGGTTTTGCTTAGCTAGTCTTGTCTTCAATTAATCCATGTTTGATCCTTGAACATTCTAATTTTGTGTTGACTTGTTTTCCCAGTTGTTGGTCATGTAAGTTGTCTTTTGAGATGTGGTTCTATGTTCCTTACTGACCCCTCTGCTATGGTCGTTCAGTCATTTCAAGGTTGCAAGCCATCGTAATTTTCCCAAAATCTAGTTTTAATATTTTATCATTATGACTTACGTCTAAGTCATTGGTTCCTAAGGGTAAGTTCTTGTTGGCCTAGTCAAGGCCCTCTTTTATGGATAACTTTGTCACATATGTAGGTTGAGAAGTCACTAGATCGTGGGATTTCATTTGGACCATTCCCTGCTGGTCCGCCCATCTAAAGTGACTGTAGTTTGATTGTTGTGAGGTTAGCGAAATGTCGCCATGTGTAAGTGGGCCAGACCATTATGTCCCATCCTAATGCCTGAAGCTTTAAGGTTAACGGTGCTAATTGAGAAAGGAAATATGATAACCACCATTCCCTGCTAGCTCGCAGAGGTAAGATGCAAGTTCTTTAAAAGAAGCGAGACCCGCGAGTACCTTCCACATGCACTCTGTGGCTATTGGCGAGTGGAGCCCACAAGTACATGGGGAAGGTCCAGTCAACATATTTCTATTGGCCATTCATCCAAGCTGGAGTGGTGATGTAAATTCAAATGATATTGACTCAATCTGAGTCGTTCAAGATGCCCAACTCAGCTGTAGATCAATGAAACATATTCAAAATTGCAAAGTACACTTATTGCAATTGTTTTGCTTCGTGCAATTGGGCATTAATGGTGAAGGTGACCCATAAACCTATTCAATTCCCTTTAGAAATTGTATATACAGCCAATTCTTGGTTATTTGGGGTTTGAGGATGTGACAAAGAGTTGAGAAGTGAATTGTAGAAGTCATTCTGACTTGTATTAGGGTTTATCAGGGTTGAAAGCAGTAAGTACAACAAACGCAATTCTATACCTTTTTTTAGTTTTCTAAGTTAGGGCTCACTTTTAATCTACTTTTAAATGAGTGTGTTTCATCGTTTTAATTTCATTGCTCTGAATTAGGGTTAATCTCTACTTTTAAAATCTATAGCCCTGTAAATCATCTAGAGTTAGCACTCATCCTAGGTCATAAACTGCAATTAGGAAGTTGAATAGTTAAAATTCCTCCATTAGAACTTTGGTATACACAATCCCACGACTCCAAAGGTACAAGGTGATTCTTCTTCAACCCATTCTATAACCCTTTCTCAGGATGTGATTGACTTGCTACCCCAGTCTACGAACAAGAAACCAAAAGGAAAGGTCTTGTTTCATGGCCCTACCATGAGGGAAGGATTGATAGATAAAGCTTGCTTTATCAAGGATTCTGAAGTACCTTAGAATGGATGGCAATTGTTTCAACACTGGTTCGGGAATAGGAACCTTGGGGCTCCTTTCAATAATCCATGGAGGTTGGATATTGGGAAGTTGATTGTTCCCAATGTGTATATCGATGTATATCTCTTGAAAGATATCAACTCAAAATCTGACCCAGCTTCTAGGGTAGTCAGAGCATTTGATGGGGTGGTTATGGTAAGAATAACTAGGGAAGAAATTGAAGAATTATTTAACTTGCATGGATGGAGTCAATACATGGTCCCTTTGGATATGGATACTATTAGAACAAAGCACAACAATACTAAGGTGTTTATCAAAACAAGGATATTGCCTCTACATACTGCAGTGACTTGCAATGGGAAACACGAGAGGAAAATTAAGATTGATGATAGGGAGCTCAAACCTTTCCCAATGAGCTATTTTGCCAGCTATTTCAGAAGGACTATGTACTCTCTATGCCAAATTATTGGTACCAATCCACCTGACACATTGTAGGAGTACAATTATTTGGCGACACATTTACAACACCCACCATATAGCATTGTTTATGACTATGGAACTTATCTGGCTGAACGTATCCATAAAGGCTTAGTTGAATTGAAGGAAGGAAACAAATGGGTGAAGTTCTGGTGGTACTCATAGTTGATAAGGACAAAGAGTTTTTGAGAAGGAGATCACCTTGGAAAGGAAGGAAGATGTTGACCTCCCTGTCCAATGTTGGAACCAAATCATGGATAAAAATGACAAAAAGAATAACTTTGTAATGTTTAGAAATTATTTTGCATCCAGAATAAGGAAATCCTTATTATATGAACCACCTAGAATTCTTAGATAAATTCATTAATTCTTGAGACCTAAGGAGATGAGGCCAAATTTGAATTTGAGTCATAATTGGGGAGATTTAATTTTGTATCCTGATAAGACAATTTTTAGAGTATATGGTAGTGGTTTGAGCCCATATGTCTTTCCTAGAGATGTTCCTTTGAGAATAGGATTCCTTGAGATCATGAGGCAGTTAGGAGCTTCACAAGTAGCACATTTACTTGAATTAGCAAGGATGGGGTCATTCTTTCCAGAATGGACAACATTTGTAGATTACATTCTGACAAAAGGGATATGGAATCAATTAGAGCATCTACTTGCTCCTTATAAACTGATGACTATGAGCTCGAGGAATCATAGTCCTGAAGGTGCCATCAGTAAGCTCAAAGTAGATAAGAAAATGGGTAACTTTATACATGTTATTTTTTACCCTGAGGATGTTATTAAGAATGTTTTTAACTTCGAGGAACAAGATGAAAGAAAGGCTAAATACCTTGCTTATAGGAAGATGGTAGAAGCTAAGCAAAAGAATAATCCCCAATATGACCCTCTTTCAAATATATCTGGTGATTTTAAATAAGTTATGCATCATGGACAATTTTTAGAATATTGTTGGTATTTTAAGGGAGCAACGGGAAATACTAGATAAGGGAAAGGAAATGTTGGTTGAAGAAAGTGTTGAAGTGACATGAGAAGAAAGACTTATATATCAGCCACCCAAGCAATTGAGAATTTATTCTAGGAGGAAGAAAGTAACAGGTGAGGAAAGAAGCTTAACAACCCCTATCACCTTTGAAGTTCCAAAAGCAGACTCTCTTGAGAGTGTAGTGCCACCCCCTCTTACACAGGCCTCTTTGCCTGTAATTGATCTTGATTCACCCCCTGGAAGTCCTGTCCCTCATGAGCAACCACCTCAAAAGAGGCAAAGGACTGAGCCAAAAGGAATGGTTGATTACTCTGACACAGATGAAGATGATATCTACATCACTGATGGAAATCTCAAATTTTTCAAATTTGAAGTGCCCACTTCGAAAATTTTGCCTCTGCACTCTCAAATGTGTACCTGGAAAATCTACCTGAATCACCTACTTTGGAGTGTTGTAATTTGGAGCCTGTTGATTGTCCTGCAAAACCCATTTGTAGAATCACTCATGTGTCATATGTGAGCATGCATGTCAAATTTTAGCTTTCCATGATGAGTTTTGTCAGTGTTTCAAAAAGTGAAGCTCGAGGGTTTTGAAACTTTTATGTTGCTTACAAACCTTCATTTCTGCAAAGTAGTCTCTTGTGTGAGCTTGCATTTTGCAATTGGTTGATCGTCATGCCAAAAAAATTGTTTCTCTGCATTCTCCACACCAAGATGCAATCACATGTCATATTTCAGAGCTTCATGACTTGATTTGCTATTTTTAACAGATCAAAACCATACACAATTTCTTTAGTTTTGCACCTGCATTTTCTAAAACCTTTCTAAGAGGTCAACTTCGACCGTCAATATCTTTTGATGGGAGATGATTCAAGAAAATTCCTCTTGCACACATGTTCACTACAATAAAATGTGCTTATATCTCCAATGGAAACCTCCCAAAATTTTATTTGATATTTTTGCACATTGGAGATTGGATCAGTTTTAATTGGTTGAGACAAGCTGTTATTGCAGGAAGTTCGAGCAAGCAACTTTGACAGTGAATATTTTTCACCTTGTGACTCCTTTTGTCGAGTCATTTGTTGCACTCAATTCTTGGGTCAGATGTCTACATGCCTGCAAGTTTTAATTGATCTAAGAGGTCATTTGACTAGTTTGCCAAGGTGATTATGTAGCTAACTTGACCAGTTTTGCTTATTTTTCAAAAGTGCGAGAAATTTTTTTTTAATCACGACCCAATTTATGTTTTCACTTTTGAAGCATTTAAAAATTGTCACGGGTCAATTTGAGCTTGAAATTTGTTTGAAAACAATTTTTTTTTTAACCGGGTCCACCTGAGGACCTGGCCTGCTGTGCATGGTTATGAAGTTAAAGTGTCTTCTTTGATCATGGGTGCATTAGTGAAAACAAAACGAAAGTCATTGCTTAATTGTGATGGAAAAATTTTAGATGTTCACATTGATACTATGGATTCCAATTGGAGAAGACATGGGTAATACATTGGTTCATGACCTTGTTTTTGATGAGTCTATGGAAACTGTGAAAAATGCTTTATCATGCTCTTTGAGTGACAGATGCTTTTGATGTAAAGAGAATAAAATTCCTCTCAGGACTCTATTTACTTTGAAGAGAGGAATATCTTTGAAGCCATTGGCTCCACCACTTCATAGACTGAAGGAGGCCAGGATACAACATAGATTTGTTAAAAGTCTTCAAGAAACACCTCTACCACATGTAGTAACATGGCACATGCTTAGTTCATGCATAAAGTAGATTTATTAAAAATCCTCATAAATTTTCAAGCTTATGTAGCATACACTAAAATGTATTTGTTAAAAAGACCAGATGAAGGCTGATATGAATGATCTGATGAGATTAGTAGGTAGTTTGGATATGTAATGAATAGGAAGAAAAATGTCTTGCAAGGAAACGCCATCACCTGCCAGCAATATGCACACAACGTATCTATTGAAAATTCCCTAGAAACTTCTAGGCATAACATTGGATTGCAACAAGTATGGCATCCCTCAAAGCATTTAATGGAACTATGCACAAACAATGAAATTCTCTCAAAACTGGAACACATGTAGCTCGTATGCACAAAGAGTGAATTTATTGTTAAAAAAGCCTTAGAAACTTGTAAGCAAATGCAAGTGCATTGCTTTATGGAGGCCGCCAATGAGAGATGTTGGAGACGTGATGATTGCCACTATGAAGCTCCAGTATAAAATTAAGTGGAGGATAGACAAGGCGCATGGCCTGTTTGATAAAAGGCCTCTCCCATTGTGGTTTCAGGAAATGCAGCATGAAGACATGATATGCGCGCAAAGTAATTGTGTGAAAATCTCTTCAGAAAATTCCAAATAAGTGTCTGGAAAGAAAAGGGGATTAAATGGAATGCCATGATTTGCTTGAAGCAAATGCCCAAAGGATGGAGGAACTTTGCCAAATATTTCTTGTAGTGTGTTGGAAGGCTGAATGGGGCGCCATCATCAGAGAATAGAGGGGATTTCAAAATGAAAGGAAAACAAAGAGGGTTGCACAAGAGTTTGTAGAAACTTTCAATAAAATGCATAGTATAAAGAGCGCTGCCATCAAACAAGTTGGAGGGAGCTTTCAGAGAGAAATAAGCAGCCACTTTTGCCAGTGCTCACCTGGAGAAACGCCATGGTGATTGGAGTAGAGAATGCACAACAAAATGAATTCTTAAAAATTCTTTAGAAATTTTAAAACAAAATGCTATGCCAAATATAGAGGGAGTGTCGTGCCTAGAAAAACCACCATGGATTTATTGAAATGCTTTAGAAACTTTCACTCAAATGTTGGGTGCCATTGTACATACCATGGCATGGGTTTGAGAAGGTTGGGCATGTATTGTTTGAACAGCCATCAAAGCTTTGAAAATGGAGGATAGCTCTGTCAAAATCGTTGGCCACCATAACCCGTAAAGAGCAAAGTTTGAGAAAATTCCAAGTGAATGCAAGTTAGGGAAAACATTGGAGAAAATGGAGATCAACGGCTAGAGTGAAATGTGAGATGCAGCCACATCTAAGCCGCCCCCTACTAGATCATGCCCTCTAGATGCACACTCTTTATTTCCCATTAATTAGCAAAATTGAGCCACGTGGTGGGTGTGGGCCCTGACAAAAGTCTTCGTGTATGGGTATACTTTAATATACCCATGGAAATATTAAAATCTATTGCCTTCCCCACTGGCTCGTAGATTGAAAATGCAAGTTTCTTTATTTCTACAGGATGAGCAAAGTGAGGCCACATGGCAATGGGGCCCGATGAAATATTTTAGTGCCTGATAAAATATTAAAAGGAAAGCCTTCCATGAATTTTCATAAGGGTAAAATTGTATTAAATGGCTAGGGAAAACATTTAAAGGGCGAGCAAATGATTTACTCTTAAAACGAAGGCTTTAATGTAAATCAAGGATACGGGTAAAATTTTATCTTTCCTCGTAATTTTGTAAAAGGGGCTTTCACTTCTAAAGTCAAATCAAGGTATTATGGGGAAATGTTTTAAAGATGAATATAATAGGGGTGGGTTAAATATTTAACCCCAAATAAAGTCTAAACATTCCCATATGAACGAGTAAAAGGAATCTAAAAGAAGTGAATTTAATATTCACTTTATAAACAAATGAAATGCTAGCTAGGGATATTTTATAAACAAATGAAATGTTAGCTGGGGAAGAGAGAGGAGAGATTCTTTTCATTTGTTGTTGATTGAATGGTGGATGGAGCTTTCATGTGTCTTCAACAGATCAGTTTTAGGGCTGCTTCTATTTTCTTCTATTCTCATTCTCTTCTCATTTGTAAAGGGTTCCAATTTATGAAAAGCTCTGCAAGTTGGGTAGAAGCTCTGGGTAGACTATAAATCTAGGGAGAATTGTAATTGAGTCCTTAAATCTAAAGTGTATGTTCTAAATTATGCTTTTATGTTTATATTTTAGCTGATAATTGTCTCCATTTTTGAAATGCAGTGCTCTTTTGGATTCAATAATAAAGATTATCTGAGTCTTTCCATGCACAGTTGCTGTAATTTGAGTTGCAATAGTTGTTTCCTTCTATTTTTTGAGTGATGTAATTGCTTTAATGAGTGTCAGTTGAACTTATTATTTCCTATTATTCAGGGAATAGTGTAATTGCTTCAACATATGTGATAGGAGTGTTTCGTTTCAGGTGGATTTGTGAAGAATGATTACCAGATAAAGCTTCAGTGGTCTTGTTGTCAAAATTTGATAATATTTGCAAAGATCTTCAGAACATGTTCAACATTGTAAGATGAAATGTTGATTATATGACTCCATAGCCCATTCCTTGGCACTGGTCAATTATTATGCTTTTGTTGTTTTCAGCTTGGTCCCAATGCTTTAAATCATAAACCATTTCAATTTTGTTTTGTGAGTATTTGCATCTGCCATTTTCTCCATGCTAGTTTTTAAAATTCACTCAATGTCTTGCTAATCTTGAGTGATATTTTGTGTTTATCAACATAATTCCATGAGAACATTATCTGTTAAGCAATATCCTATTATTTGTATGTCTAGATCTTTAGATGTTGCTAAAGGGTCACCCCTAGGTCCTACAGAGCCTGAAGTGCAGGGGAAACGTGTGTTAATTTCATTTCCTGTTAGTTGGCCAAATCAGCCTTTGAGTCTGAGCATAATACATTGGCTAAGTCTTTAGGATTCAATTGATATATTGATATTTGGAACACCAACACATCACCCCTAATAAAATGCAGATAGGAATTCCTCCTCATGAAGGATAAATTGCCTTAGATTCAGTACAGAGCATCCTCAAATTAGGAAAGCTTGACATTAGTGGATTGAATAGTGCAGATGATTTAAAGATAGAAGCCAACAAGGATTTTATGGAAGATGACTCCTTCATTGAAACCTTTGCATAATAGGATTTCTGGTGGAGATCCAAGGTTGCAGACTATGTAGAGAGGGTAGCCATTGAAATGAGCTTGCTTCTTGAATTGCCTAAAAATGTCGTTTAGGAAAATGTAAGAAGCATCATGAAAAATGAGTTATAAAAGATCAATTCCTAGGAGGGTAGAGAGCTTGTAAAGAAGTGTGGTGTGTTGTTTCCAAAATGGAATATTTCTTATGCTATTATTTTATATGCCATAAGAAGGGATAACAGGCCTCTCCTACAAACAGAAGAAGAACTAGAAATGACACTTCGAGGTTCAACATTCAATGAGGATTGGGATGCATTGGCAATATGGTACTTATCTTTAGGATCTAGGAAACTAGCTCTGTTAGAGCCATCATATTTTAGTGGACAATTTCTTATAAATAGAGTTGTTGACACCCCAGATTTGGAAGCTGCAGACATGGTTGTCAATGTTGCTAGGTTCACTCGAGCAAGTATAGAGAGTCTCACCTTAGAGAGATAACCTCAGAACTAAATATAAAGAACTCCTTGATGATTATAATAACAACCAACAAAAGGTGGTTGTGTTAGAAACTGAATTGGCACTTTATAAGTAAAGAGGAGAAATGCAAAGAGAATAGGGTCAACCCAGCTCAAGTCACCCACCTCCAACCTCTTAAATGGAATTTTCCTAGCATTCACCTCATGATCAGACCTTAGCAATAGTACCATATAGTCTGGGACAAGTATCATTTTCAGTGGAAGAATTAAGTAGACCAGGCTCTAGCTCATCTGATAGATAACAACTGCTTCTGCAAGTTGAAACATAGAAGAAGTTGTTGGAGAAAGCTGAGGACACAATGTATGAAAACATATCAAAAGTTTGTTGCACTATCTTGAAGCATCAAAATATGAAGATTCAGGCTAGACTTAATAGTGTGCATGACAACTATGCTTTGATGGTGTGGGCAATGAGATTGTCCCAAAGAGATAAGATGTTGGCCATACCAATCTTGAATAAGTGGGTCCTAAGAGCTAAGATATTAAAGTTAATATTAGTGGGAGCTAGCCAGAATGAAGATAAGTACCCTCAAGTGCTTCTAGTTTATGAGTTTATATGTGAGTTGAGTGAGCAAAATTTTCAAGGGTACATAGCCCCACTGGAGCAGAAGATAAGAGAATTCATAGCTCAATATGATCTGATTGAATTTTCACCACTACCAGACATTGAGGTCACTAATTATGAATTGAAACCATTGCAAGTGTGGAAAAAGGAACTCAATAAGGTTATTGATTCCTAGGTGAATAAAATTTTCAAAGAAGTTGATATTGATCTCTTTAATGACACTTTGGAGAGGTTAACATTTCTTATTAGTTTTCTAGAGGATTTTGATAGAGTATCCAATGCAGTAGTAACCAAGTATTCCCCATACAGGAAGACCCTAGATAAATTTATTGACTTCAATTGGCTATCTAAGGAAGAATATAAAGAATGGGGAAGGGTGTATGTTTGCAAGTTTGGTTTATGAATAAGGATGTGAAACATATACTTGTTTAAGTATTGTATAGGTCTGGCCTTGGAAGTTACAGTGTACAAAACATATGTTTCACAAGAAAATATTAGTTGTTGGTGATGTGGAATGCTGAAAGAGATGCTAGCTCACTTTTTTATCCACATCATTTTGTCATCTTGTTCGATGAAATCGATGTGCTACTATGAAGAAGTTTATCCTTTTTGACATGTGCTTTTTGGAAGGCAAAGTTGCTCCTCACAAAAAGTGTAAATGATCTTTGTCTCATATGAATTCCCTCCACTTTGATGAATGCAAGTTTAACTAAATTAGGGAATATGTCTTCTAGCAGTCCAATTAGAATGTGACATGTGTACACTTGGCCTGAAGCTTGTTTTTTCTCCCTTATTCTATAAAAGGGAATTCAGGGCCATTGGTGTAGGTCTTTTGTTGAATTCTAGAGATGAATTATGAAAATTGATAACAAACAGTGAACATAGTGAGACCTTATCTAATGCTTTGAGTCTAGGTAGCAAATTTTGTCAAATGTATGGTTTCTAAATATTTCTAAAAGATAATGGAGATTTTCTGAGTCTATAGTCTCTCCATTTTGGTTTTGTATTCAAATTATTAATGAAAATATTGATCATAGATCATTTCATTAATTCTCATCATTTATGCTTTGATATATGTGTTGGTTTCAGCTCCCATTCATGGAATGATTTAAAATGCTTGAATCAAATCACGAATTCATGTGTAGGGTCACTAGATCTAATAAGTAGTTGTAGATTTTGGTCATATATTTGTGAATTGTAGAGTAATGTTGCTAGGATCATGAGTATTCATAATTAAATAAACCTTATATTTCAATTTGCTCGGAATCCTAGCCCATGGATAATGGCACTAATCTTAACTCATTTAAATATTTCTCATGGCTCTAATAACCTGACTTGAGAACAATCTTTTAAATAATCATTGATCTATCTTAAGTTTGTTTTGTTTTGTGTTGTTATATATTCTTGGCTTAAGTTGCAAGATTCATTCAAGGAATTTCTAACTTCTTGGATGATTTCAGCTTAATAGCTATGGATGAGAATATATCTGCTTAAATATATAGTGCACATGGGAATTGTCTAAAATAATAAATTAATACACATTATGGGATCACCCTATCAGCTTTTTTAGAGACGGAAGTGTAGAAGATAATGCCATTGGTGTAATATCTCATTATTTGGCCACTTGTCTAGAAAATATTCGAGAATTGAGCCTAGAAAACTCATAGGTATCTATTGAGACCTCATTGGTTCGTTGTCAAAACAACCAACAGACTAAACCAACCACCAACAATTGGAGAGATCGCCATTGTAGTGGTGATATTCCTCTACATTTTAAGAGGTACAACTCCATCATATGATATGAATTTGTATTTTTAACTTAAAAGAAAATGGGGCTATGCTTTTAATAAGAAAGCATGAAAGGTAGACTAACATCAACCCATAACCATGGAACATATGCGATTGAAATGAACTTCTAATCTAATAACTAACCTAAAAATAGATTTGCAAGCTACTAATATCATAACTCAAAGATAAAACTATTAAAAGCTAGCTAACTCGACTCAAAGTAATTCTTATATCATTTGAAGATAAATAAGTGAAAGACCAAATGAATACCACATCCACATAGATAATAACCACCTTCAAACAAAAACCAAAATTACAAAAATTGATCCTTATTAAGATAAATTCTCACTCATGCATCACAGTACAAGGTAGATAAAAATTTGAACCCCTTTCATACCAAATTGAAGTGTATTTAAAAATATCTAATTGTAATGGCTAGCCATTTCTTGAAAACTAATTCTTGAGGGAATGTAACCACCATCTTAGCAAATAAGTGTTTTATGGAGGCTAGTTCTCTACCTGATGAAGACACATAAGCATTAATGGCCAATTTTAGGATGGATTATCATTACATCACTTCTCCCATTTGATTGGGATAGGAGAATATACTAACTCTACTGAGAAGCCTCATTTCCTTTAACTTGTGTGAACTTCCCATATCCACTCAGACTGGTAATTAATGATGTGCCAATTGGGAGCATATTTGTAAGGAGAGTTTAAATGCATGAGATTTCTTAACACCAAAACAAACACTTTGTTAGATTCTCATCACATCACTTAGATAAGCTCATTAAATTTGAAGCCACTTAAGTGTTCTCACTTCATTAATTGTATTCTTGAGCAATTTGCTCTCATTGACTCCCATTTTTCTACAAATTAGCTACAGTGCTTTCATTCTCATCAATGATAATCACAATTTTAGATATGTTGAGCACTTCTAGTGATGTAGCTTCTAAGAAGAGGGGTGACTTCCTCACTATTTTGGGAGTCAAGTGTAGTGAAGTGAGGAAACTAGTTGTAGGCCAACTAAGGAAGGTCTTCCTCATCCATAATGATGCCAAGGAAGAGGTAATTTGAAAGATAATTGACAAGCACCTCCTCTCCCAAGTGCACATATGTAACTTATTTTCATTGGAGCATTTCATTTACAACATTGTCTACACCTTTGGGAAGTTTGAGTGGGGTTCATTCAAGATATCACTAGTAGAATTTGGAAAATAAATGACTACATTACTAAAAAATTTAGTCACGACAACTAAAAATGATAAAATTCTAGTAATTATTTGCAACATAGCTATAAATGACTAAATAAATATCTAATTTGATCATTGTAAGTGAATAATTTGATCATTGGGTGGAAAATAAAGTGGAAAGTAATAAAAAAGAAAGTGAAAGATTAAGTTTTTTTTGGGCACCAAACAATGAAAAAGAGAATTTTAATTCCTTATATCTATTGAGCCATGTAACAAGAGGAAGGTTAGGGGTTTTTTAGTTTACTGGTTGGAAGAAGTCCAAATATTTTTTGAGGGCATGTTATAGAACCAGTAGTTGGTTGCACCAACATCTATCCATGTTGTTGAGAAGATTTGGGATAAAGGCATGTTGAGTTTGATCTAAAGAAACATTTCTTTGTTGGCTTTGAATTCATCCATGATGCAAAGATTCATAAGGTTTTAGAGACATGTTGCATGCACAAGGAAATTGTCCAAGGTTTTGAGGACAGATCATGCCCACATTGAGTAATATTCAAGGTTTTCATGGAAGCCTTCATCCTCACATGTTGTCAAGTATACTCTATGTCATTAGGGTTTTTAGTTTTGTTTGAAGTTTTTAGGAAGATCTTGCTTGTCTCCTCTTGAAGGTTTTATCCATGTCATAAGCCCAAACTAGGAATTCAAAGCTCTTATTAGAAAAATAACCACATTCATAGGTGATACTTTCATATCACAATGCATATCTTTTTAGAATATCACAGGCCATGATATGTTTAAGACATGACAATAGTCTCATTATTGAAGTGTCAATGGTTTTACTGGTTATGAGGAGATTTTTGGTTATGAATGGCAATATGTATGTCTTTGTAAGTAAAATAATGATGAATAAATGACAATATGTATGTTTTACTATCTTGATATCACCAATGTCGACCACCATTAAAATTCAGCCACAACCTATGGGTGAGAACCACTTCTTTGGCTAATAGGTTTTCATCCTTGGCCATTTAAAAATTAGTATGGGTTGTCCTCTAGTTACTAACAATTTATGAGGTTTTGTCCTCAAATCTATTCATTTTAAAAAAATATCAAGAAAAGTCTCATTAAGGTTTGATGTGGGTGTTCAAAAGTAACTTACCATTGTGTGTTTTCTTTATCTAAATTATCATGACTATAGCTTCTATTTCTTTTTATCCATTCTCTTCTACCTAAATAAACAAGTTTTTTAGATCTCCCTTATCACCCATTATCATGTGGGTATAACTATTCTATGAATCCTTCATGATTAATCTTTCATGGTTATCATTCATATCTAAAGATGGCAATTTAAAATTCTTCAAGATAATTGTGCTTTGTCCTTTCATGTCTTATAAATATTGATAACCATAACTATCCTATTTCAATGAGATCAATCTCATTGCAATTAATTGATATCCACTTATGCTAGCTTTAGCTATGACTAAGGTCATATTTACTATCATGTTTGAGCTAACTATCCTCATAAAATTTTGTCACTATCCATTGGTTATAGTAACTATCCCTACTTCTTGATTTTCCCTTAGCTTCATGGTACTTGTCCTATTTATTACAATCATAGAGAGTATCTTTTCAATATGGATTTCCCTTATATCCATTTACAATGATTATCATCTTTCATGTCTTATAACCATCTTTTATTATTTGAAATCTACCTTTTTATAAATGTTTATACACAAATCATTTCCCTCTATTAATAGGTCTACCACTATTGAATGCTCAAAGATACCTTCATGGTGAAATCCTTTTCCATTTGTAACATGAATATATTTAATAGAGCACTATCCTCTTCAAAACTTTTCTTTCATGCATTCATGAGCCTCTCATAATCCAAGGTATAGCTAAGAGTTGTCCATGTAGCTTGCACTTGACATTGTCATGTTGATGAATCATATGCAAAAAAATTATCCTCATTCATCACTAGAATCATTCTAAGTATTCATTGTCCTTTGGAATAAAAAACCTTATCATTTCTATATGATCACTACACTTACATAGTCCTTCTAAGTAACATTCATAAGGTTTATAAAATCTTGATTACTCTCTAGAATAGCCCATTAAACATGGGTTTTGCTTCAATGCACTACATAATTGATATAAAACAACCACTTTGTATATCAACCAAAGTTATAGGCTCTTTATTGGAGCAAGAGGTAATCACTCTTGGATCATGCTATCATTACATTGTAACCTATTAAACTTGAGTCAACCTGAATGCACCCAATGATTATTGACACCAAATTGTGATGACAATGATTAATTTATACATGAATTGTGCTCATATGAGTGCCTCCATTTATATCAAAACACAACCACATTAAACTTGGGTCACACATGAATGCATCCTATATTTTTTATAGTACAATTGTGCCACATGACCAATAGAGTTATGCATCACATAATTACAATCAAGAGAATTTGTTCCTTAGTTGTTCTCTTATGGTGATTCCATTAATGTTATAGCATAACCCTTTGGAATTATATTGCTCAAATCCTTATATTGATTATTTTCTATTTGGATGGATGGAATTTCAATGGCAGTGATTTGTATGAATGTCATGCTCATATAAGTGTCTTCATCACCATTACAGAATAGTACTTTGTAATTTCCTCTCTTGAACCTTCATTTTTTTGTGAGGGTTTCTTAGTGATTATTCCATTTCCACGTGGCATATTGTTAAAAGAAACCAAGAAAAAATCATTCTATTTTTAGTTAACTCCTACTAACATACTTCTAGAATAAATTTTTGACTGCATTAAACATTAAGTGTGAAAATTTTTGTTTTCTACTTATAATACATTCATTGAGAGTTGTAGTAGAAAGCTTCTTATGTTGAAACCCATCCTGGAAACTTGCTTTAAGCTACATTTAGGAGGCTTCATGGATTTTTTATGATTTATATAACTTTTGTTTTGATAGTAAATGACATTGGATTCTTTCTAAAACTAAAATGATCTTTTAATTATGGTTTTATGATGATTAAATGTTTTATTTAGAAGTGGTTAATATGTGGCATTTTTATGTGTAGGAAGAATATATTATGATACAACATTTGAGTATGGATGGTTCAGGAAAACTTGGATTACTATCAGTGATGCAACTAGGTTGGAGAGTACCTTGAGCCATTCTAAAACACTTTTGAGTGTTTTTGCTTGGAAGAAGAACCTAATTATAGGAATAAAAATGTTGGTGGATAGAGAAAATCAAGAATCTTCTGGACCAATTTCACATCCAATTTGAGGTCATGAAGCTCCAACAAAGAAATTTCCTAAATTCTAAAGATAAAATCATAAATCTTTTGGTCCAATTGGAGATCCAATTTGAGGTCGTGAAGCTCCAACAAAGAAATTTCCTACATTCTAAAGATCAAATCATAAATCTGCTTGGTTCAAGTTGAGGTCCAATTGTAAGGATTTATCTTTTTAATTATACTTTCTGACATTTGGCTTGATACAAATTATTACTTTAGAATTATGGTATTGCTTTATTTCTAATGTTTTCAACCCTCATTTCAAGGAAAAGCTCCGAGGATGGTTCCTTCAAATGGAGAGTACACTTTTTAGCTATAGGTTTCGTCTAGAAACACCAAAATCTTAGGTACTATCATACTCAGAGCATATTTTATGCTAATATAGAGATGTTCCAACATGTTAATTTTTGTAGCATAGCAGATAAGCTAAATAGTTGTTCAAATAGAATTATTTCTAATTCAAAATTTATATACCTTATTCTAGGAGAAAATCATAGGGGGAGTCTATACATAAGACACCATTGTTTCAAATTCAAAATTGTTGGTTTTTTCACAATTGTTTGCTTCATTTATTTGATCTAAGATAGCCTGCTATATAGAAGATGCTCTCAAAATCATAGTAAAATCCTTTATTCCGAGAAGACTATTCAAAATCTTCCCATCATAATAATGAACAAAAGCATTAATCATTAACCTAAACTTTGCAAGAGTTTCATCAAATTCTACTTTCCTTCTCTCTTTTCCATTCTAAATTTTATTCCCAATTTCATCCATGTAGAACTTTCTTGGCCTATAGATCCTGTTGTTAGCCATAAATTTACTAGGTGTTGAGGATAGCTGTGATTTTTTACCCTAGCAACAATTGAAAAAATTCAGCCTTACCACATACAATGTGTTGAAAAGCTATTTGAAGTTATTTTGGAAAAGAGTTCTTCAGAGTATAATGCATAGTTTTGAATTAATCTTTTTTCATGAATTCTATATCTTTGATTGGCTATTTTGAGCTCAATGACCATCAAGAATGAGCAAACTTGGGATCTCTAAAAGTAGTTTTTCAATATGCACATTATACTACTTTTAGAGAGCACAGGTCTGCTTATTCTTAATGAAGGTCATCAAGCTTGAAATAGTTGATAAAAGATATGGAATTGATGCAAAAAGGTTAATTTGAAACTACGCATTATACTCTTAGGAACTCTTTTTTAAAATAACTTCAAAGAGATTTTCAACACATTGTATCTAGTAAGGTCAAATTTTGTCAATTGCTACTTGGGTAAAAACTTGAAGCTATCCTCAACACCTGGTAAAGTCATGGCTAACAACAAGATCTACATGCTAAGGAAATTCTACATAGATGAAATTGGGAATAAAATTCAAAATGGAAAAGAGAGTCAAAAAGTAGAATTTGATGAAACTCTTGCAAAGTTCAGGATAATGACTGATGCTTTTGTTCATTTTTATGATGGGAATATTTTGAATAGTTTTCCCAGAATAAAGGATTTAACTGTGATTTTGAGAGCATCTTCTATATAGCAGGCTGTCTTAGATCAAATAAATGAAGCAAACAATTGTGAAAGAGCTAGCAATTTTGAATTTGAAACAATGGTGTCTTATGTATAGAATCCCAATGTGATTTTCTACTAGAGTAAGGTATAAATTTTTTGAATTTGAAAAAATGGTATATGAACAACTATTTATCCTATATGTTATGCTACAACAATTAACTATAGGTTAGAACATCTACATATCAACATAAAATAGTAGGTGCAATTCACCTCAAACTCTATTGTGGTAATTTCTTTGTAAGAAAGTTTCCACTCCATGAACATTCTCAATGCACATCAGTATGTTGGTTATTATCTTGATCTCCTTTGTGATCAAAATAACAGTGAAGTTCATTGCATAACTCATGAACATTTTGAAGTGATATGTTCCATTGCTTTTTTAATTCTTACTCATTGTGTTCTTAATCACCATGTGCAAATGAATTAGAGGACAGATCTTTGTCACCATTTGAGAGTAAATTTCATTGTTTTTGGATAGTTTGTTATGATTAAATCACTGTTTGGCAGTGTTCTTCCTTTCTTATTTCTATAGGATAGAGGAAAATTCATAGTTTTCAACTCTCTAACAATGATATTCTTTTCAGTGATCTTAGTCTCCTAATTCAATGTGTTATCTTCTTCATTTCTCAATGCTAACAATGCATACATAGTGTTTTGTTAGTCATAGTTACAGTGCTCCTTTATTTGAAGATATTATGTTGCTTAGATAGTAATGTTCTAGTGAATTCATATTTTGTCTTGCAAATGTCTTGTTGCACTTCTATAGTTTTGTTGTGCATAATATGTAGTCAAGATTCATTTGAATGGAGCTATTTTGCGGAGGAAGTAGGATAACGGTGTCAATAAAATAACAATGTTAGTGAGAGGTATGATAGTAGATATACTAAGAACGAAAGGTATAATGTTTTGATAGTAGAAGAATTATTTATCTTCTCAAATCTTGACAAAATTATCCCCAGTACATAAGATAGCATATAATGTACTCTATTCCACGGTATCCACCTAATTCCATACCACCCAAAGAAGAAATGATTGAGAGTATATGTGTCCTATATTTTGTAGCCCAAATGTGTCTTTCTAATGGTTTTCCATAATTAGGAAGAAGGTATGTCATGAAATGTTTGTACCCACCCAAAACTAAGCCTTACAAAGAATGTCTACACCTATACAAAATACCATAAGTTTCTTCAAAATACACATTGGCATCTTTATGATTATATACACATCTTTTTACATATTCAAAATACACATTTATGATAATATTCACATAGCAAGAACCTTGAAAGGTTGGAAACCTTGCTCTCATTCTTCCTAGGTCACTCCTCAAGAGAACGTATCAGTATTTGTGGGATCTTTACAATAGCTTATCTATTGATGAGAAGGATCCCCTCATTTGCTAAAAGAATAAACTATCATCTACTCTACTTGAATGTGTAATGTGATGTAGCACGTTTAATGTCACAAGGCACAATTTGAGTGCAAAATTTTGAGACTTGATATCCATAGAATCTAACTTCTTGCAACATAAAATGAAGAATCATCATCCCAACCAAAACATCTTAGCTTTAATATGCACCATAAGCAATGCTTTCCACATGAATAGTAGAATTGAACTAGCTTTTGTGGGTACCTTGAATAGAAAACATACACAGACACAAACTGTTGTGGTAGCCATTAAGGAGAAAATAAATGGATTATACATTGCTCCATGATAGCCTGTCATCCTTGATACTCTCTTGGAGGAAAATATTGCTATCTCACCGCATTTTTAGGAAGCTTAAGTACTATTTCCTGAGACAAGTTTTTTGTTTGAACCAGATTCTTGAATTGTACTCACATTCAATGAAGGTGCTTTCAATATTGTTATTGCTAACTGAGCACTCATGCTATCTCCCAATTTTCTTCCAACTAACCAGTTATATGAGTGATTATTTCTCATTAAGACATAAGCATATTTTGAAGTGGGTTTTTATCAAATATTGTAGTTCCAATTTCCACTTTGCATCACCAAAGCCTTCCCAAAAACCTTCTGCACAACCACCACAACACCGTATGACTATTTTTGGGCCTTCACAGTGATGCGGGGAGATTTCCTTGCATCACCATGAAGGCCCAACAATAGTTGTATGGTGTTGCGGTGATTGTGCAAAAGGTTTTGTGAAGGCTTTGGTGATCCAAAGTGCAACTTGCAACTACAATATCTAATAAAAAACCACTTCCACATATGCTTTTGATGGATTTTCATATCCTCACCCAAAGCTGCAATTCACACACAGGAAGGAAGGACACTTTCAAATGTTGAGGAGTCGGGCTTTACACCCACTGGTTGCATTTTATTAAAAATTTCTAAGGACTTTTTAGAAAATCCCATTTGAACATATCCTTCAATCACAACATTCCATGATATCGCATTTGTTTGAGGCATTTTTTGAAACAGTTTTCTTTCCTTTTCTATGCTTCCACATTTTCATTTATGTCTAGCAGGGCACTTGTAACTACGACATATGACAAAAAAATTCCTATTGTTATGCTTTGATGGATGTCCCTTCATTATTACTGGATATCTAATGTAGTGTACATTATTATAGTGCAAGCCTATTTTTCATATTGTTTCATTTAGCATCACCAATATTCTCTACAAGAACATTGTCCCTATTTAAAATGATGGAAATTGTTCACATCTCTTAGAACAATTTCTCTTGCAACAATCTTGGAGATTAATTTATATGCAGTGTGAAAATTAGAACATATTCAAAGGTTCTTAACAACTCTAATAGTTGTACCAGGGGCCATTTTTAACAAACCAAATACAATTGCTAACTTTTCACTATGGTGGTAGATAAATGATTCTTTTTTCTTCTATTCTATAGCATTAAGTAAAAGTCTTGAATCTAGAAATACCCTCCTACCTTCATTTTCCAAGACAATTTCTCCAATTTTGCATAGCTCTCCCATGTGTTGTGGATGTGATCTATCTCCTACAATTTTTTAATTGATTTATCTTTTTGTTGTGTTTGGACTTACTTTTGTAAACTTGCAATATACAATGCACTTTTATTCTTTCTAAATTGAAACTAATAGTAATTTTGTTGGTTGTATTGAGGCATAAATTCATTCATGGCAGAAAGGGAATACCCTATTGCTCATATCATATGACATGTTACATATAAAGGAGGAAAGATTCTAGTTGGGTTATTGTTGACTGCATTGAAGGATAGAGCTTCATATATGGGACACGATCAACACTCTCCTTGTATTCTACACATTATAGATTGCTCCAGGAAGATTTCCCACATTGTAGATGTTTTAAGAGATGAAAGAGGAATGTGCTCACATTTGAGGGCTCCAAGCATGTGTTTCTTGTAAAATATTTTTGGAGAAGTTTCTTTCTTGCAATCATTTTTGTGCAATATTGTAACTTAGATTTTTAGTCTTGTGACTGAAAATAAAAATTGTAATACTCTATTTCTAAGTTGTAGCTAGAACACCTTTCTTTTATTAATAAAGCTCGGTTATTTTTCCTTCTCAATGGCTATATTATTGTGTGCAATTGATGAGTGATATGTATTTCTATGTTTTTTTTTTAAATCCTTCAATATCAGTCAATTAAAATAACTAAATATACTACTAATTGATGTCAATTAATAATTAAATTGACTAAATATACTATCAATTGATAGAAATCAGTGAACAATGAATAAATATGACTAAATATATGACCCGTGAAATAAAAATGACTAAATATACTACCAAACTAATCCAAATGATAATTAAAATTAATAACTAAATACACTACCAATGGAAAAAAATCAATGAATAAAATGAATAAATTAGTGACCAAATTACAACAATCAATGACTAAATCAATGACTAAATATACTACCAAATCAATCAATCAAAACAACCAAAAAATGAAAAAATTGTTTAGTCATCAATCTGGTCATGTTATAAATGAGTGGTAATAAACTACTAATGGTCACGTGACCATGTTCAGTCATTTATAAGCAGTTTTCAGTAGTTTTTCAGTCATATATTATTTTTTTTGTACTTGTGTATTGAGCATCTGGTTAGACTAGTCTACCTACCCTATATCAAAAATGCCCTAGCGAACTTTTCTAAGTATCCATGTGTAGGTATGGTGAGTGATACAATCTGCATTGCCACTACTTTGAGAAATGAGTGAGCTAAGCAGGCAATTTCTCTTCTCCAAAATCATTTGGAGTGCAACATAATGGAGACTTTCACCCATTATATTGAATTTGATAAGAGCCTCTTCTCCACTACTCATATAGATTTCCTCCAAGAGATGATTGAAGGCATCAAGATTCTCATTTTCACTCTCTATGCTTAGAAACCTCTGTGTTGAAGACCCAAATTTTGGCTTGTAATATGTTATATAAATATATAAATATAAGTTTTTTGGATTCCAACTCAGCTTTGTGTAATTGGGAAATCTATGTTTCTATTTTTATATTTTCATGTTGTATGCTATGCCATTTTTTTTAATATCTATAATGTGTCTCAATGGTTGTGAATTTAAATATTATTCCTATGATTTATTTATCTCTAGTACCGTTACTTCTTCTGCAAACAACATCTCATAAGTAATCAAAATACACAAATGTTGGACTCCATGTAGGGTTTCAAAAATGATTTTGGAATCCACATAAGTTTTGTGAATGAAACTATCACCCGCTTTATCCATCATGGGCATGACACTTCAAAAATACTCTTGGGAGCCCCTTTTTCTTTAAAACTTCTAAAAATAACCCTAAGGAAGAATTCTTAGTCTTTTTAGAAAATCTACTATGTAAATGGATTAGGTTTCTCAACCCTGCCAAGAACTGAAAAAGGTTTGGAATCCTAATAAATTTTTTGATAGGGACTCATTTTTGTTTAATCTTCCTCCCTTCATTAGTGAATACCCAAGTTATGAAAACCACCTCGATACTCGATAGCTATTCCAAAACTTAACAAGGACAACCTATTCAAAATTGATTGGACCATTGGAAAGAGGGAAGTTGTGAAAACTATATCAGAACCTAACACAACTTTGAAAAAAAAGACATAAATGTGATGAATCAATGTGTTTAACTTACCCAAAGGAATTGGACATGTTTTTTGAATAGGGGCTACCAAAAAGGTGGTAACAATGCTGACATTGCAATTCATTTTTCACAAATTTACATCTTCATATATATTTTACACACTTTATGTTTAACATTCTAGTCAATTCATATTTTTCTCATCCATCACACTTCTCAAATGATTTTTCCTTCTATAAACATCCTTTGCAATAATACAAAACCTTCAACTAACTCATCTGAAAGATGACCCTTAAATGTAATAAATGATATTGCATGGGTTGGCATCAAAACATGTCCAAAGTGAAAGAACTTTGATTGTGGACTAGAACATGATATGTTGAGGTCTAAGAGAAATTCCACACATTCTCCAAAATAATAGTAATTGATCAAGATCAACTGCAGATGAAGAAAATATGTCATGTTGGCTCGATTAGTACATGTACCATCAATATTGTTACTCCTCAACTTCACACCATCGGGGAGATACCAAAACCATCATGTGGATCAAGATATGAATAGTGTAGGTAATTTGCAATATCCCTACAACCTCTTCTAAAAATATTTGATCATTAAATGCTAGTGTCACTGAATTAACTTCCTAAAAATGTTGAAACAAAGCATTTTGGATCAAGTGTAGCACACTATTAATTGAAGATTAAGCTTATCAATCTCCAACACACTTTATATTGTTAGATGATGCGTATGATCACTACTAATCATGTCCTCAAAGCGGAAAGACAAAATTGACATCTCCAAAGGAATGCAAAGCATTGGGTGAAATCAAAATACTGTGTCTCACTTTTTTCCCAAGATGAATATTCACATCAATATTTTTAACTGAATCTGCATCTTTTAAGACCTATAGTAGCTAAACGTTAAGAATTTGAAGATGATGCAAACTAGTGATTTGTGGAAATTTGTGTGTAGATTCTAAATATATATTTTTTAATATTTTCAAAAATAAATCATGAATCTTTCAACATCTCCTTTAATAACTAGTTTTAAATAGAAAACCACATTTTCAAAAAGTATTTTTTGTGTCATAGAACATAATTTTTTTTCTATAAATGATAAATTCTAATTTTTGAAATTTATAGATTCTCAACATCAATATCTAGGGAAAGGATATTTTTCGATAATTTTAAATTGTTACATAAATTTTTTATTTAATTTCCGAAGTCCTATAACTATAATTTGGACATACATGTGTGTCATACAACCTAACTTGTGTATTTATCAAAATATATTTTTTCTTTTTTTGGTAAAACAAGGACATCAATACCTAGGGAAACAGTATTTTTTATCTTTCTTTACAATGATTTACTATTTTTCCACCTCTGCAAAACAAAGAGCTTGATGTTTGAAGAAAAACCTATGTTCAATCAAAATTGAAATTAAATACATGATAGAATGAAAACATATCAAAACTATACTTGTTGGAAAGCTCATATCAAGGGATACAATCTTGTAAAATATAATTTCTAAGTGGTATTATTTAATCCCTCAAAATGTAAAGAAAAAGTGATTTTTTCATGCATTTTGATAGGTGTGAAGGAGACTCCATTGTGGATATGATTTAATACTAGAGGTGTTCTATCCAAGGGGGTTTGATCTAAGCTTGGATCTTATCTATCCCTCTTCAATTAAAAACATTTAGATGGAACCTCTCAAGGCTGAAATCATTATTTTCTCTAAAAAAAGTGATTTCATGTAAAAATCAGCATGTTTCAAAAGTGAGACACACTATTGTGGAAGCACCCCATTCCAATCAACCTTTATCATTGTATTACACTATTAGGGAATAGATTTGAACACTTTCAACTATAACTTTGACTAAGGAAAGTGTAAAGACCTAATTTACCAGATATAATATCTTCACAACATGGCCATCATTTCATTTGAACTACAGGACAAAATCTTGCATAGTGGATGGATGCAGACCAAAAGGATATGATACTTCCTTAAGATATATAGAGTTGGTGCCTTAGCCAGTCTTCTTCAACCTATCTCAACATGCAATACATGAATCTGGAATGATATCAAGGTAGAATTATTGTACACACATTAGGACATTAGTATCGTCCTCTACAACATAGTTAGATCACTATTCTTCCTTATACTGCCATAGGCATTCCTCAACTTATATCCACTTATGTAACAACTAACTCTAGAGTATGTGCATAGTTCAATAACACATCTTGACATCAATGATAGCCCAAATAGGGTAGACATCAATGAAAACAATTATTTCCAACAACATAGATACTAATGCAAGCTCAAGCATAGCAAATGGTTGTTCTAGACCACATAGAAACTTTGTAGCATGGAATAGCAGTAGCCTACTCATTTCTCCAAATCCTCTAGAAATGTGGGATCACATTCCTGCTAATACTCTAAAAGAACTCCCTAAGTTCATAGAAGATGATTTCAAGGAACTAATGAAACATCTACAAGGTGTTACAAATATGTGCACATTTCATCATGTGATAGAGAAAATGTCACCTTAAGTTTTCTCGTTTCTTCCTTTAAAGTGAGAGTGCTAGAGTGGTATAAATCTCTAGCCCCTAATTCAATTACTACATCGGATCAACTTGGAGATAAAAATTTTGAAATATTTTTATAGGTTGAATAGTTTTCCTTACTCCAACAACTGACAACCATCAAAAGGGATCCTTAAGAATTTTTCATAGATTTCAACACTAGGTTTCATAAAATTTGGCAAAGGATCCCCTTAACAACTAGACTCTTGATGGGTATGGCTATTATTTTCTACCTGAAGGCTTTGAACTCTAATATAGTTGTGATGATTATGTCATTGGGAGGACATACCCTTCCAGGTGCATATGAATTGGCTATTAGAGTCGAGAAAAATATTATAGATTTTGGAAAGCTCCCTCCTCAATCACCTATGTCAGTTTTCCTTAAGATACAACCTCTACAACCAAAAGATGCTCCCAGTACATTTTCCATACCTCCTTCAATGTATGTTTATCCTAATGCACATACCAATCTATCTTCTCTTGCATCCTTAGTTGTAGAAGTGAGTGACATGAATAATTTGTTGTGAACCTTTTTAAATGAGATACTTAACCTCAAAAGGTAGCAAGTTGTGTCACCTAAACCCCCTTACCAGTATTTTAAAATAAATAAACTTCCCTTCTAGTATAATCAACACTAGGGATGAGCACGAGAAAATAATCAATCCCAACCTTCAAATGATATAGTTTTAGTCCCCACTATGCTTCAAATAGTAACATCAAATATTAATAGAGAAATTGTAGCTAGTTAGAATGATCTAGTTGATGAATCGAATGCATGATGTTTCCCATGTAATAGTTCATATATACCCTACAATTTCCCTAGGGGTAATCTCTAGTAGAGGATCTAAGTGAAAGGGAAAGGAGAACCCAACATGCACCTTACAACATCCTATATTTTTCTTAAATAGATATTCAATAAATTGATGGAAGTACATACTACTATGCCCTTAAAGAAAAAAAATACATAGTTGATTTCCCATCTCATTAACCCTTAGAGGAAAGGTAATGTAGTTTACATATCTAAATAAATTTCAGCAGAATAACGACATATAAATTAACATTTTAAGAACATGAAAAGAAGAAGAACAGAATAAATATAGACACAAGAGAAGAGACACCAATAAACGTGGGGAAAATCCTTTCAGTTAAAAAAACACACTCCAAAGCATCAAACCAATTTATTAATCTGCAACAACAAACATGTTACAATACATTTGCAAGCTCAAAGCCTTAACATGGAGATTTACATCTTTCTCCTCTAGAAGAAAAATTGATAGCATCACCCTGCATAAAACTCTCCTCACAAACTTCTCCTCAAGCCTTCAATTTATAGGAGTTCCAATACAGGAAACCACCAAAATGGAAACTCAAAACCATAAGTTACAACACCTAGTCATGGAAAATCAAATGCACCGTAAAATAGAAAGATACTCAAATCATAACAGACTCTCCAAATATGGTACTCCATTTTTGGCTCCTAAAATCATGCTTTCACAATCTCCTAAAATCTTACTTTTCAAGTTTCCAATTGTAATTTCCTTTTTCAAGCTCATTCCAATTTAGAAACTTTACACGCCTTACAAGTTGTCATTGTTGCATTTAGCAACTTCCATGCCACTAAATGATAAAAAACAAATTTACAAAATACAAATAAATAAATATTTCAAATATTATAACTTGAAAGGTGTATGACACAACTAATCCTAACACTTTGAATTGTGAAATCAACGAATCATTGTTGATACAAGCACATGCCCATACCAATCCCTAAGAGTAGAGAATGATATCTTAGTGGTGAAGATGTAGGGAATGTCCCTTGAACAAGAAGGAGAAATTTCTTTGGACCATGCTCTATTTTCCTGGATGGAGGGAGAGGATGTTTTGTTTACAAATGACACATCAAAATCCAAAACCCCTCAATCTCTGTCAGATTATTTCACCCAATCTAAAAGTAGGTTGATTAGAGAGCATCTACCTATTATGTCGCAACCTAATCTTGTCCCTAAAAAGATCTTGGAACCACCAGTAGTAGTCCCAATGTTCTAGACATGTAGAGCAAGGTGACATTGTGCAAGGTAAAGGAGTCAAAAGCCCAAATAGCCAGATTGCTCAATGTAGTGGAGCAATGTCTCTTTGTGGGATATTTTGGCTTATACCATGAAAAAATCCTTTTTGTGAGAAGCTTTGGAGGAAGATAAAATACCACCATTGTAGGCTAATGCAGCCACAAAACCCAATAAAGAGAAAGGAAAACGGCTAGTTCAAGAGTCTCGGGCTTTGGGAGTTGCAGCATTCAAAAACACAAAGGAAAAGGCGGTAGAGGTAAGTAATCTAAAACCTACCATATTTTTATTAACCCTCATTTTACGGTATAATCTAATACATAATTTTATGATTGAGTCTAATGCCACCACTAGAGTTATGCCTATAATAATTGCATATTCTTTAAAACTAGAATATTAGCCCCTCGATAGAGGAATCATGAAATTAGATGGAAAAATGGTCGAAGCCATAGGTCTAATGAAAAAACTCCCTATAACCCTATATTCATGTCCCAACATTAGAGTCACCCAAAGAGGTGGTAGTAATTGATATCCCTCCTATTTTTGGGCCATTTCTATCTAGAGATTTCATTGCTAAGATTGGAGGATATTTGTCTCTAGATTGGTCTTATCCAATCCTAAGAACCAAGCACAGTGTGAAGATGAAAGTATTATTAGAGCCCTTATGCTCAGAGAACATGGAAGATGATGTTGTGATGAAATTTGAGGCTACACATACATCCTTTCCAAAAAATGAAATGTATTCTATAGAGATGCTAGAAGATGAGGAATCTACTAGAGATAGAAGCCCCAAAGTAGAAGTCTTGATAAATAAATTTATGAATAGTGGCATATTAGGAAGTTATGATACTACCGGTCTTGCCACATATGTGATTTATGATGAAGATAAAGTCATCCATTAGGTGACTAAGAAGAAATAGGTCCAACATGATAGCTTAAGTGATGAATCGGGCCTATGGACTATGCATTTTGATGGTGTGAGATGTGGGGAAAGTTTAGGAGTAGGAATTCGCCTAGTGTCCCATGTTGGAGCAGAGACTCTCAAATCCTTCTATTGAAAACTTGGAATACTAAGAGGGGGTGAATTAGTACTCTTTGAAACCAATTAAACATTTAAACGTCTACTTCACATAGCATATTTATCTTGCAGTAAGAAAGGAAAGCACAAAATCAACTATCAACATTGAACATAACACATGAGCACCATATTTTTTATGTGGAAAACACTAAAAGGGAAAAACCATAATGATGATTAACTCACAATATATTATAACTAGTTATAAGATATTGTTGGATGTTGTGGTTGTGTTGCTGATAAGTGGTTGTCATTGATGTCAACACTATTAGCATTGTTGTAGTGAAGGTTGTATATGTCGAGGATATTGAGAAAATTGTTAAAAGGAAGAGTTGTAGGTTGCTAGTGGAACAGTGAAGGTCATGAATGTGTTTTGTTCTATACATTGAAGATCAGTTGTTGTGGTCTAAAGGGTTTATTGCTAAGAGTATCTAGTTCATCTACCAAAAGTTTCAGAGGTCCGCATGAAGATTTGATTGTGCTATGAAAATTTGTGTTCTGACAGTATTTCTATGGTTTTGATTGAAGTTTATGTGACTAGTAATTTATGTTTTTGCAGATGCTTCTCTGTTAGTTCTTGTTTCTTGTGGATGCTTCTAGATCATTCTCTATCTTTGTTGTATGTCCACGTTGATCGGTGTGCTTGTGGTCGAAGATTTTTCTCATGAGTGTTTGGGTTTTCATGTTCTTGGCCAACATGATGGTTGTAACATGTTGCAGATCCTTGAACGTTAACATTTGAATGTTTGGCGTGCTTGAGGATATTTTTTTGGGTTGCATCATAATATTAGCTGACAGTGTATGATTCACACTAAAAATTTATTTGTAAATTTGGGCCGACATTGCAAACTTGTTTTATACTTTTGGCCGACGAAGTTGTTGATGTAATTTCATGTTGTAGATATATAAGAGTGTTTGTTTGAGTGAATTTAGTGTGTGTGTGGTGTGAAGGAAATCTAGAAAAAGAGAAATTGTGTGAACATTGATTTATTCATTCGATTGCAGAGCAGAGTGTGAAGAAGTTTGAGTGAAGTGTGAAGAAGGTTTTATGTGCTTAACTAGAACTATAATCAGGCATGTGTAGAAGCTATTTTCTCAGTTCATACCCTATGGATCTAATCCTTATTTCTCTTCTTTGGGCAATGATCCCTCTTTTATTTGAGTAGTTAGCTCTAGGTAGTGTGCCTGAATGCTTGTGCATTCCCATTATTTTTCATTATACTTTTAACATGGTATAATATTGTGGACTAACATCCACCGTGGTTTTTCCCCTAACAAGGTTTCCACGTAAAAATCTTGGTGTTCTTTGTGCTTTTGATGTGTTGATTGTTCATTCTTCATATATGAGATTAAGTTAAATAAAGTTTGAAAAGTTTAAATATTCTGTGACAACTAATTCACCCCCCTCTAGTTGTATGTCCTTGTTTTGCTAACAATTGGTATCAAAGCAGGATCCTCTAAAGAATTTTAAAAGCTTGAGGTGATCTAAGATGGCATCATAAAAGGACAGTCCTAGATACAATGGAACAAACTAATCACTATGGAAAGCTAGGATGGAGTGTCATTTGAGGTGTATTGGTGACCCCTTCTGGAAGATTAAAAATAATCCATATGTTATTCCTAATAATGGTCCTTCCACTATTGATGAGATTAAAGAGTCTAAGAATAGTGTTAGGGCTATTGAAGCTATGCTGAGTGCACTGAAAAATTCAAAAATGACAAATGTGTTAGGTCTAAAGACAACTCATGAGATTTGGATGAAGCTGGAAAATTTGTATGAAGGAGATGTTCATGTGAAGATGGCTAAGCTACATAGTTTGAAAGGCAAGTATGAAAACTTGAAGATGGGTGAAGATGAAAATATTTCTTATTTTATGTAGAGAGTAAATGAACTAGTGATGGGTGTTAGATGTGTCAGTGGTACACTAGAAGAGGAAGAAATTGTGGTTAAAGTGCTTAGATCATTGCCTCCCTCCTACAAAGAAAAGGCTCATGCTATTGAAGAACTCATATCAATAACAAATATGTCAAGAGATACACTCATTGGTAAACTTGCTAATTTTGAGTTGAGTGAATTTGGTGAATCTATTCCCAAGACTGAAATTGCATTTAAGGCTACTGTATCTGGAAGAAAAAAGCAAAGATATGATATAGGAGAGTGCTCGAGAAAGTCATTCAAGTATGAGGAAGAAATGAAACAACTTGAAGATGAAGAAAGAGAGGCGGAAGAGTTGGAAGCACTAATTGTGAAGAAAGAAGGTAGAGGACAAGGTAAGTATAAAGAAATGTTTCCTATTAAATTTTTCTTTTGCAATAAAATAAGTCATTTTGCATCAAGGTGTCTTGAAAGAGTTCCTAGAACTAAGCCTAACAAATCTAGATTTCAAAAGAAATGTTACTATGTTGAAGAAGGAGTGACTGATGAAGAGTCTGATAAAGAAAATGGAAATGAAGATGAATGGGTGTTACTTGCTATCAAAGAAAGTGGTTTGGTGGCTACTAAATCTGCTAAAGTTGAGAAAGCTCTTGTAGCCTGAATTGAAGAAAAGGATGAGTGGGTTATTGACAGTGGATGCTCACATCATATGACTAGTGACAAAAGAAAATTTGTAAGTCTAGAGAAGTCGACGATGGGATTGTAAGCTTCAGAGATAACAATTCTAGTGTGATTTGTGGTAGAGGATCTATTTGTCTTGGTGGTAAGCCTAACACTGATGATGTTCTTTATGTTGAAGGTTTGAAGCACAACCTAATGAGTGTTGGACAAATGGTGGAAAATGGTTATGATCTTCAGTTCAAAGGTGGAAGATGCGGGATACTTGGAAGTTCTGGTAAAGTAATTGCTTTAGGTAAAAAGACAAAAGGCAATGTTTTTCACTTGAATGTTGCCAGTGAAAGTTGTTTATTGCTCAAGTAGATGAAAGATGGTTATGGAATAGGAGGTTGTGTCATGTAAATTTTAATAACATTGTCAAAGTAAGTTCCACTCAAGCAATAAGAGGTCTACCTAAGCTAGTGAAGCTTTCTAACACAATTTACAAGGAATTTCAAATGGGAAAACAAACTAGAGTCTCTTTTTAGAGAAAACATCATCATTCAAATGGATTATTGGAGCTGCTGCATACTAATCTATGTGGTCCATCTAGAGTCAGAAGTCTTCATGGAGAAACATACTTTATGCTACTTATTGATGACTACTCTAGGATGATATGGGTTGCTTTCTTAAGAGAAAAATGTGAATCATTGGAGAAGTTCAAAAGTTTCAAAGATATGATAGAAAATGAGAAAGGTCTAAAAATCAAATGCTTAAGGTCAGATAGAGGTGGTGAGTTCACCTCTAGGGAGTTCAATTCTTTCTGTGAAGAGCATGAAATCAGAAGACAGTTATCTACTCCCATAACCCCTCAACAAAATGGAGTTGTAGAGAGGAAGAACAAAACAATTCTAGATGTTGTGAGAAAAATTATGATAGAAGGAAATGTGCCTCACATCTATTGGAGTGAAGTTGTAAGCATTGCTATGTACACTTTAAATCGGGTAAATGTCAATGGTAATATTGGTAAGACTCCTTTTGAACTATGGTTTGGTTATAAGCCTACTGTTAAATATTTCAAGATCTTTGGAAGCAAGTGTTATATTAAGAGAGATGAGGACATAGGAAAGTTTGACGCAAGAAGTGATGACAGAATCTTTCTAGGTTACTCTACTAAAATCAAGGCCTACTGGTGCTATAACAAAAGATTGAGAAAAATGGTTGAAAGTGCAAATTTCAGAGTTGATGAGGACTCTACTAGATCATCTAGCTATTGTGGATATGATTCAGATGACCACGAAGATAGTAAAAACAAAGGGAAAAATGCTCAAACACATAATCAACTTCAAATTGTTCCATATGTTCTAATAAAAAAATTTCAATTTATTCTGGTAAATAAAGAAAATCAGGAAGGAGAGACAAGTGAAAGTGCAAAAGAAGGAACAGAAGAAGCAGAAGTTTGAGAGAATTCCAAAATTTTAAGGTATGTAAAGTTAAATCATTCTAAAAATAAAATTATAGGAGACAAGTATAAAGGTGTGCAAACTAGAAGAAAGATTGCAGAAGAGTCTTGCCTGATTTCCAAGATTGAGCCTAAAAATGTTAATAAAGCTTGAAATGATGAACACTAGATGGAAGCTAGGAAGGAAGAGTTGATGTAGATTGAAAAAAATGATACATGGATACTTGTTTCGAGACCTAAAGATAAAAATGTGATTGGTACTAAATGGGTCTTTCAGAATAAGCTGAATGAACAAGGTAAAGTGGTCCAAAATAAAGCAAGACTGGTATGTATAGGGTATTCTCAAATGGAAGGTATTGATTTTGAAGAAACCTTTGCTCCTGTTTATAGAATTGAAGTTGTTAGAATATTTCTTGCTTATGCTACATATAAGAACTATAAAGTCTATCAAATAGATGTAAAGTCAACTTTTCTGAATGGTGAGCTAGAAGAAGAAGTATATGTAGAACAATCAGATGGATTCCAACTGATTGACAAGGAAGACATGGTTTTCTGATTAAAGAAAGCTCTCTATGGACTCAAGCAAGCCCCTAGAGCTTGGTATGCTAGATTGTATTAATATTTACTAAAGTTTGGATACAATAAAGGTACTACTGATAACAACTTGTATTTCAAGTTGGATCATGATAAAGAATTGATTATTGAAGTCTTTGTTTATGACTTTATTTTTGGAGGAGATGATAATCTATGTATGAAGTTTGTTGATGAAATGAAGAGTGAATTTGAGATGAGTATGATTAGAGAGATGAAGTTCTTTCCGAGATTGTAATTTACTCAGCTAGAAAATGGAGTTTTCATATCTCAGTCTAAATATGTGAGAGAGCTGCTAAAGAAGTTTGGCACGGATGACTCAAAGCTTGTTGGTACTCCAATGGTAACCGAATGCAAGTTAACACAGAATGATGATTCTCCTAAGGAAAATCAAACATGATATAGGTCAATTATTGGTGGAGTTCTCTATTTAACTCAGACCAAACCATACATTATCAATGTTTTATGTATGGTTGCTAGATTTCAGGCTAATCCAAAAGAATCTCATGTGACTGATGTAAATAGAATCTTCAAATATTTGAAAGGGACAGTTGACTTTTAGCTTTGGTTTCCTAAGGATGACGATCTTACTTTGAATCCATATACTAATGTGGATTGGGCAGGAGATGTAGATGATATGAAGAGTATTGGTGGTAGTGCCTTCTTCCTAGGGAAGAAGTTGGTGTCATGGTTGAGTAAAAAGAAAATTTTCATTTCTCTATCTACTACTGAGGCAAAGTATATTGTTGCTGCAAATAACTACACTCAAGTGATGTGGATGGAACAAATGCTAAAAGATATCAGAGTAGTATATGATGAACCAATTGCCACATACTGTGACAACTCAAGTGCAATAAACATATCAAAGAATCTAGTGCTACACTCTCAGACTAAGCATATATAAATCAAGTTTCACTTCTTGAGGAAGAAAGTGAATGAGAAAGAAGTCAAATTGAAATATGTACCTAACAAAGAATAGATTGTAGACATTTTCACTAATCCATTACCAAAGGATACTTTTGAGTATCTAAGAGGGATTCTAGGGGTAATTACCCCTCCTAATATGAACTAAAGATGCATTTACTTGCATCAATCCATGTGCTTCATAGATATTTCCTAATTTGGATTGATGTTTTCATGGCTGCTACTCAGGGGGAGTAGTCAGATGTGTAGATATGTGGTTCAGAGCTTGTATGTAGGAAGTTAATGCTTATCTTTTCCATTGATGTCAAAGGGGGAAAAGAACAATGTGAAAAATCTTTTTAGGGGGAGAAGAGCAATTGAGGAGAGTAAGTGTTGTTGTGTTGATGGTATTTTTCACATCATGTGTTGCCATCAATGCCAAAGGGGGAGATTGTTACATGTTGTGGTCGCATTGATGATATGTGGTTTTCATTGATGTCAAAACTATTAGCATTGTTGCAGTGAAGGTTATATATGTCGAGGATATTGAGAACATTTTGAAAAGGAAGAGTTGCAGGTTGCCAGTGGAACAGTGAAGGTCATGAATGTGTTTTGTTTTGTATGTTGAAGATCAGTTGTTATGGTCTAAAGGGTTTATTGCGGAGAGTATCTATTTCATCTACCAGAAGTTTTAGAGGTCCACACGAATATTTGATCATGCTATGAATAGTTGTGTTTTGACAGTATTTATGTGGTTTCTAATTGAAGTTTATTTGATTCTAGTAATTTATATTATTTTGGATGCTTCTCTGTTAGTTCTTGTTGCTTGTGGATGCTTCTAGATCATTCTCTATCTTTTGTGTACGTTCGAATTGATTGGTGTGCTTGTGGTCAAAGATTTTTCTTGCGAGTGTTCGGGTTTTCATGTTCTTGGCCAACATGATGGTTGTAACGTGTTATAAATCCTTGAACATTAAAATTTGAATGTTTGGTGCACTCGAGGATATTGTTTTGGGTCACATCATAATATTAGCCAATGATGTATGATTCACATTAAAAATTTATTTGTAAATTTGGGTTGACATTGTAAACTTGTTTTATACTTTTGGCCAGCAAAGTTGTTGATGTAATTTCATGTTGCAGATATATAAGAGTGTTTATTTGAGTGAAGTTAGTGTGTGTGTGGTGTGAAGGAAAGCCAAAAAAAGAGAAAGTGTTTGAACATTGATTTATTCATTCGATTGTAGAGAAAAGTGTGAAGAAGTTTGAGTGAAGTGTGAAGAAGGTTTTATGTGTTTAACTGGAACTGTAATCAGGCTTGTGTAGAACCTATTTTCTCAGTTCATACCCTATAGATCTAATTCATATTTCTCTTCTTTGGGTAGTGAGCCCTCTTGTATTTGAGCAGTGATATCTAGGTAGTGTTCCTAAATGCATGTGCATTCCCATTATTTTTCATTATACTTTTAATAGGGTATAATATTGTGGACTAACATCCACCATGGTTTTTCCCCTAATAGGGTTTCCATGTAAAATATTGGTGTTCTTTTTGCTTCTGATGTGTTGATTGCTCATGGTTTATTGTTCATTCATTAAATCTGAGATTAAGTTAAGTTTGAAAAGTTTAAATATTCTGTGACAACTGATTTACCCCCCCCTCTCAGTTGTATATCCTTTTTTTGCCAACATATTTTACAAAAATGCTCATTGCAAGTGGACTCACTTTCCTAGTGTACTCACTACCCATAGAAAGAAGAAAAGATAGAAGAGAGGGCTGGCACATAGCTAAAATTAAATGTTTCAATTACATCTACAACATGATAGAATATAGTTCCACTGAAGATCAATACATAGAGTCAACACACTTCATTACTTTTCTTTAACACTTTGTTCTACACTGCACTTTCAATAGTTTTGTACAATTGACACCCATTATACTTGAATATTCACTAAAATCTATGTCCAAAACAAAATATATATTACACTATTATCCAAATTACAATCTCAAACATCAATTAGGGTAGCCTAATTAGATGTATCATACAAAATATAACTTGTCAGCTCAAACATACAAACACACACACACCTTGCACCTTAATTTAAACTTGTAACACATAATATAGGTTAGGTTGGACCTATAATAACATTCTTATAATTTATTAGTACTTATTTAACTCTTCCATACTCATATTGTATTAGGTCGGTAACAGTAGTGACCTAAAATCAAAATTCACCAACTAATTGACCACAAACAGACATGTAGACCTCCAAAATTTATGCCACTTGTAATTAAGATACACCTAACACCTATCAATAATCCCATAAATATGCAATACCATATACCAATCTGTGATTTGTGGATTCACCAAAACATAAATTTTGTACTAGTAACCACTGACACTCATAGACCCAATATTCTATTATTTATAACTTCTTCACCAGAGAACAAAACAATGTGAAAAATTGTATTTAGAATCCTCTAACATCCAACAAATTTTCCTTAGAACCACAAAACAATATTCCTCAAGGAGGACCAATGCAGACCAAAATACCGGTCCTATACATTAAAAACACTATTTTGGCACTTAGCAAATTTTCCACTTCAACTATCTACACTGAATCAAACCTTGTTACAAATATACACTAGATTATCATATATATACACACTCATGCTTCACTAAATGATTTTCATATCAATATCCATACAATTTTCACATCAATGACAACACTGCATATTATACAACTCATGATTCTAGTAGACATATCAATGTCAAACTCCAAAAACATCCAACAATCTACCCCTTTGTCATTGCTGGCAACATGAAAAATATTCTCTCCAAAAATACTCTCCCCCTTTGACATCAAGGGAAAAGGGCACATATTTTGTTCTTTTTTCCCTCTTTGACATCATTCACAATTTTTTTATCAGATTACATACATACTCCCCTTGACTGATATATACATTTAGGAATGAGAGTAATAAAATTTTGTCTAGTTTCCCCTATCTCTACCATCCACATATTTACAATGAAATCTAACTGAGAAATTGCAATGCATTATAAAAAGGAAAATACATTGTTGAATATTATTAACCTGAAGATGTATTTGACACCTACAACTTCTTTAAGTGTGCTTACCATTCCTTCTTACCTTCTTCCCAACCTTTCTTGGATAGGCTAAGAATACATCTCTGAGTCTCAAACTCCATAAGAATTTATTCACCATCATCTAGTGTGTTGGGTACCTGATCTAAATTTTTTCCTATTCTGCACTCATCAAGGAACTAGAGATAGGTATGAACTTAGCATATACCAAATCCCTAAGATTACCAAATTGCACAATTATCTTCTCTTTTTGGACTTGCAGTTGGAAGAACTACTCATGTAGGTTCTCAACCATATACCTTATACTCCCATCAATTTCCTGTGCCATATCATAGGCACCAAATGCCTTATCAATTTGGAACTCAATGGATTCCATCTCATCCTTTATGCTTTTGGTAGATCTAGGCCACTTTATATAAAATTGAAACAATAGTTTTCTTCCACAACCCAATCTTGTACATCTTTGAGGTTATCCTGAAGTTTAGTGCATGCAACGACACACTTTTTTGTTATGTCTATTAACCTCTTATCATTCTTATTTTTTTCTCTCTTTCTATACTTTTTCTTTCAACCCACTAGACTCCTTAAATGAATCAAACAAAAAACTTAAATTCTCCATACCAGATAAAGAATTGTCAAAGCTAGAACTGAGTATGCTCTTTTGTAACACCTTCACCACTTCAACAATAAGTTATGCACTCTTCAAATGCATTTACAAAATTTCCTTCTAAGTAGAGGCATGAAATACATTGGTGATCCCACAATACTGGTTTACAATTTTTGGCCAAACTGTACACTAAACTAATTTTTTCTAACTAAATCTTCACTTTTAGGCACCTATAGCGACTAAACCGTGAGGAATTTGAAGATGATGCAAACTAGTGATTTGTTTCATTTTATTTGTAGATTCTAAATATTTTTTTTTTCATATTTTTTGGAATTAGATTGCACTTATTTTTCCATCTCCTTCAAAAACATTTTTTCGGTAAACACCATTTTTAAGGAGTGACGCTCACTGTATAACACATAACTTTTTTCCATGAAGGATAAAATTATAATTTTTTTGAATTTAGATTTGTAACTATGATATCTAGTATTTCCAATTGGTTTCATAGTGTTTTATCTAATAGTTTTTCCTTAAACAAGTTTCAAAGTCAAACCAATTACAATTCAGACATAGGTGGACTATATAACACAACTTTTTTGTATGTATCAATTTTTATTTTTTTTGTTGGATCAAGGACTTCAATATCTGGTGCACTCATATTTTTAAAAAAAAAATTTAATAATCTTCTATTTTTCCACATGTGCAGAACAGAGAGCTTGATTTTTGGTAAAAAACCTACATTCACAAGAAATAAAAATAAATATAATAATAAAATTAAATTTATTTAAAATTATACTTTTTGGGAAGCTTATAATAAGGACTAAATACTTACAAAAAAAATGAATTCATTTGATCCCCCAAAACGTAAATCAAAAGTGGTTTTTTATCAACATTTTGATAGGTGTAAAGGAGACTCTATTATAGGTATGGTTTAAAACTAGCGGGGTTCCATGGACAAGGGGGTTTGATCTAAGGTAGTTTGATTAAATCCTCTTCAATTGGAATGCTTTAAATGGAAAATTTTAAGAATTAAATCATTATATTTTCTAAAAATATGTGATTTCAGCAAAAATCAAAATCTCCCAGAAATTGTAAACCAACATTGTGGGATCACCCACATCACCCAATTCAAGCTTGTGCAATGGAAAGATCTTATCCATGTCAAATTTCCCCTATTGCATTGGAAGTTGAAGTAGTTCAGTAGATACTACCAGTTGAAACTAAAGTTGCATACTTAACAAATTCTTTAAAGAGTCTCCAAAACAACCAAAAGATTCTCCAACTATCTTTGCATCATCTTCTGTAACCTTCTTCTCCAAATCCTTTTCCTTGCCACCAATTATGACTTCTACATTTTCTTCATTAACCTCAGCATTGACCGGTATGTCCTCATCCTTCTTCTCATCAATATTGGATGCATTCACATCCTTTTGCTCATCATTCATATATTTTTTAGTGTTATTTAGAGGCATATTCATCTTCGGGTTTCCGTGTGCATCTTTTTCATTTACCTCTTATTTTGGAGGAGGTGAGTTGTGTCTTGTAGAAGCATCCTCCTTTTGTGCTTTTGTAGCATTTAATACTATATTGGCATTTTCTCCTACTAGAGTATCATCTATTGTACTTTCTCCTACAGTTTTCTCTTCATCGGTAACATTTTCCTCAACATTCAGAAGAGTATCATCCTACGTATTTTATTCTTCAACAACATGCTCATGTTGTGCTAACTCCTATGGCATTAACTCCAAGAACAAGCATATCATCTTGCATGTGTTCTTTTGTATCCAAAGTCATTCTTAACCTTTTTTCCAAATCAACAACCATCTCTATAGACTCATTATGGAGCCTTTCAAGATCATCCCAATATATGCTCATAAAGGTGGTTACCCTTTGCTTAGTTTGGAACTCTTTGTTGTACACCTGAGCCAATATGGCTATATTTTTATCTGAAATGGGTGTGCTAATATTTTCCAAAGAAAAATACCTTAGCTTTTCTTCTCCATCAATTGTCTCCTATCTTCTTGCATATAATACATTCCTTAATTCTTTAGGAAACTATTTTTCAATATTCTTCATATTTAATTTAAAACTAACAATATATTTTGCAATTACTTTTTCAATGTTAGCATTATCATCATCATTTGTAGTAGTGTACAATGTAACAATATCTTCTAACATTTCATGCTCTATAATACCATTAAATAAGGCATCTAATTTCATAGGGTTATGTTTCCTTACTATATTCTTCTTCTTCTTCTTTTTCTTGTCTTCTAGAGACTTATTTTCTTTGTCAGACTTTGTTTTCTTTTCCCTCATTTGTATTTTGTAGCCTTGTTTTTCTTTCTCAACCCCAACCTCATTGTTAGTTTCCACAATATCAATCTTTTATTTATTTGTACTTGCTTCACCTTGTGAACCTTCAAAATTCCTTTTCTGGACCAATTGCGGTTGTGTGTATGATTCGAGTGTTAAACCATGATTAAATAAATCAAACACACCAATATAACATTAAATCAAAGGAAACAGATAAACAAAACAAACTCTTATGCGAATGGCTCCTTCGAAAGCGTCATATTGTCCTCTATCTCTAGCATTTTGTTGATTCAAGATGCTCTCAGATTTTGTATGCCAAGCTCAACGAAATGGACTACTAAAGAACGAGATTTAGAGAAATGTTGGTTGCTAACTTCGGCAGCATAACGATATAGTGAAGGTTCGAAAAAGGAGAATGATGGATGAAAGATGGAAGATTCTAGAATGATTTTGACAGAGTGAGGATACTTAAGAATCAACCCCCTAAATGAATTGTGAGAGGTTGTATTTATAGAGTTTTCAAAAGCTTCTGATTGGCTGATATGATCAATGGCTATGATAATTCTTGATAGATCAAACGGTCGAAGATGGATGAAACTGAAGAGAAAATAGAAGAAAACCTGAAAACAAGATTTTTCTATTTTTACGAAAGAGAAGAAGATAAGAAGATAAGAAATCATCTTTCTTTAAAAGAATAAAAGAAAGATTTAAAAGCTGATAAATAATGAATTAAAAATTCAATTATTTATTTGTGGATGACATTCAACTTTTTCTTAATTAAATAAAATATTTAATTAAGCTTTTAAAGCAGAAGAAAGTTTGTGATAAGAAGAAAGTTTTAATCAGGATTTTGAAAAAAAAACAGAAGATCTCATATTTAAATAAAATATTTAATTATGATCTATGAGAAGATTTCACAATCAAATAAAATATCTAATTGTGTTTTAGAAAGAAAGCATAAGATATTTAATTAAATAAGGTTTATTTAATTAAATCTTTTTTATGAAATTAATTAAATGAAATATTTAATTAATTAGAAGAAGAATTTAAAATAGAAGAAAGAGAGATATTTAAACTTAATTAAATCAAAAGATTTAATTTAAATTCAAACAATGATAATTAATTTAAATAAATAAAATGTATTTATTTAATTAATTAAGTGGACATATGAAAATAATTAAATAAAATAAATTTATTTAATTACGACAGAAGAATAAGTTGAATGAACAATATAATTAAATTAATTAAATTTAATCATATGTAGAGGACTTTTAGATAAATTAATTAAATAATAAATATTTAATTAATTGCCAGGATTATAGACATGACCATTTTTATGCGTATACAGTGGTTCTTCTTCTTATTCTTCTTCTTCTACATTTACACCCAAGTATATGCTTCTCTTGTTTCCTTTTTTTAACTCTTCTTCTTGCAGGGCTTTTTTTCTTTTGCTAAAGTGGCCTTTTCTTTTACAAGCATCTTCTACTACTTTGTCAGAGGTGTCTTCTCCTTTACCATAGTACTTGTAGACTCTTTCCTCTTCTCTCCCATAATATACTTAGTCCTAGAGGACTTTAGGGCAACCAGAGGAGTAGTAGTTCTACCAGATCTTTTGATAGTTGGACGTGCTCCTGGTGAGCTAGACATAGCTTTAGACTTCTCTACTTGTTCTTTTATGATGCCCATTACCTCCACAACTATTACAGTCATCTTCTCAATGTTCTTCTTTATCTATTTTTGTCTTTTATCTATATGCACCTCCATATATTTCTCCTCATAGGTCACATACCTCTCCTCAGATGTGTCTTTGGGTTTGTTCAACATAAATTCTACTAAGTCAATGATTTCTTCCTCTATAATTTCATATCCCATCTCTGGGATCCAAATAGTCTAAGGCTCAACAACCTATATAATGGAGTAGCCTTTTGTAACCAAGAAGGTGATATCATTCTTGTATTTTTCCACCATGCTTCAAGGAATCCTTTCTATGATCTGCATGTCCCTATGAAAGGTCTTGAAATTTCCCCATAATTTTTCTTCCTGAGTCTCCAAATTACCTAACCTCATTAGGTGGTCTCTAATTTAATGTGCCATTGGTCTTTCCTTCAACCAAACTATATTCTTTGTTCCGCGAATCTTATTCATGAAGTAAAACAATAGATAAATGATCAATGTACCAAAATTGAAAGGATATTTTGAATCCTTTTTCTTCTACAAGTTCTTAATCAATTATGCCCTCAATAACCCACACAAATCATAATTCACACCCTTCAAAACCATTTCATATGTTGTATTCATGGTGATTGCTAATATATATTTTTCCCTGTTATTGAAATATATTGTGTAACAGATCATCATGATGACAGTTGATTGTTGGATCTGTAATGTTCTTGATTGGCGAATCTCTCTTGTCATAAGTCACTCTACTTAGCTCCATCACTACTTCATTCTTCACAAAATTTAGTGTCAGAACTAGTCTAACTAAATACAAACCAATAACAACCCTAATCATCTCTTTATTGATCAAGTGTGGTATGTCAAGCCAAATAACTATATCATGGATTCTGCTCAAGGAAAATATTACTGAAACATCAGCATGACTAAAGTTAGGAAAATAATGCAACAGATCGAGATTTTTCTCCACCAAGCTCTCAATTTTTTTTTTCAGTTTGAAGTTGTCTCTGGTGAGTTCATTAACCCATACATCACCCATTTTTCCATGATCATACTCTTCCAACTTCACATGAATGTAAAAACTTACATATTTTGTTTGAAAAAAACCATATAGGATGTGCAAAAATACACCATCCAAATCATCCACCAAGGATTTGTCGAGATATTGTTTCAATTTGTGTCAAGGATGATCCACTACCTCTACAAATTTTGTTGTATACATTGTGCAACAAATTCAAACCACTTTTGAAACTTAGGTGAATAGAAACTATAAATACCTCTTAATCACCTTCCAACTAGGGTTTCACATGTAACAACTTCTGAAAATTATTCAAAAACTTTACTCCACTCCTTCACTACTTTTCTCTCCTTAAATGCTCATTTGTAAATGAATTTTTGGTTAAGTGAAATTGCTTATAAGCCTTTTTTCACTAACCAAATTTTGCATTGAATACATAATTTGAAAGACTGGTAAAAATCCTAGCTTTATGCTTAATAAACTTCAAATGATCTACAAAATTTTGCAACTTAATATTTTCCATCAATTCTTTCTCCAAAAGGTCAAGCATATTGACCCACACCTCATATGCATGTTTTGAAACATCAACACCATTTCTCTAGCAGGGGATATAAAATCTTATATTAATGCTCCCCCTAAGCCAAAGATTTCTTCTTAGTTTTCAAAGGAAACATCTACACCAAATGCTACTACAAACTTGAGCTTAGTCTCACTGTATTCTTTCTTTCTCCAAATATTGTCCATCTCTTTCTTCATCTGTACTAGATCAACCTTTTTCATCGGATCATTCTTCTTACTCGATTTCTTCTTCACATTCTCTCTTATATAAAAATTGGAAATGTGTCTTGGTCTATTGCAATTGTAACATATAATACTATTTTGAACAAGCTTACTTCCACCCATTATGGATATGCATTGATTAGATTTATGCCCAAATCCATTGCATGCATAATAGTATCCTTTGAAATATTGTAACATCATACCATTGTTATAATCATTCATCATTTGATTTTTGCATTCACTAGCCTTATGATTGAACCTTTTGCATGTAAAGCACTAAACGAGAAAATATAGAACATTCTAACTCATTTTTCTTCTACATTCCATAGCCTTATGTCCAAATTTATTACACAAATAACATAAATCATTAAAATAAGGGTACCTTTGTGCATTTGTTGTCTAATTGGTGGTCTTTTGAAGTCTTTCCTTTGATTCTAGACTTTCTTTCCATTACTCTTCTTGTCCTCAATTTTCTTTTCAGCCTGATTTGGAGTTTGATCTGTCTTTGAGATTTCACCTTTCTCAAACCCTGATCCTTCTTTGTATTTAGAACCTTTCTAGTTTGCAATCATTTCATCAAGTTTTGTAGAACTCATCTTGAATTTTTCTTCATGATTCTTCTTTTTGAAGATTTGATCTCAAGGTCACAACTTTTTCAAGTTTTGAGAATTCTACGGATTTTCTTTTCATCTTAGCATTTAGGCATTCTTCAACTCTTTTTTTTCTTCAACTTGCATTTTCAAACTGGTAATTGTTTCATTGTCTTGCTTCAAATACTCACTGACCTCTTTATGTCATTCTTTGAATTTCTTAATTTTCTCTCTCAATTTTCAGATGCATTCATCTACTTATTTGAAATTTTCCTTTAGATCTTTGTTCTCACTATCAGTCCTTTCTAGATCTTCAAGGGATATTATGAGTTCTCCATTCATATCAACTATGCACTCTTATTATGTGAATTTAACAATAGGAATATCTTCTAGAGGAGTAGGATATATACTAAGAGCCATGTGTTCAACCTCAAAGATCTTACCCAAGTGCTTAAGCTTCCTCTAAAGAACCAAGCTTTACTACCAATTTTTGAACACTTAGAATACTAAGAGGGGGGTGAATAAGTATTTTCTAAAACTACCTAAACATTTAAACATTCATTACACATAGCATATTTAATTTGAAGTAAGAAAGGAAAGCATGAAATCAACCATCAACATCACATAACACATGAACACCATATTTTTTACATGGAAAACCTAAAAAGGAAAAAACCACAATGAGGATGAGCTTACAATATATTATAATTGGTTATAATATAGTACAAAAATTCTCACTACAGGTAGACTCACTATCCTAGTTGACTCACTACCCATAGAAAGAAGAAAAGATAGAAGAGAGGGGTAACACACATCCAAAGTGAACTATTACAATTGCATCTACAACATGCTAGAATAGAATTCCATGGAAGCTTAATAAGAAAGTCAACACACTTCATTCTCCCCTCTAACACTCTACTCTTCTCTATACTTGTATAAATTTCACATAATTCGGACACACTATACTTGCATGTTCATTAACAACTTTGTGCAACACAAAAAATATCTTATACCTATATCCATTACAACCTCAAACATCAATTAGGTTGACCTAATTAGATGTATCATACAAAATATAACATGTTGGCTCAAACACATAAACATACACACCTCACACCTTTATTCGATTTTGAAACACATAAGATAGTTCATGGTGGACCTATAATAACACCCTTATAATGTATCAATACTTATTTAAACTCTACCATACTCATATCATATTAGATTGGCAATAGTAGTGACCTAACATCAAAATTCATAAATTGATCAACCAAAAATGAACATGTGGACCTCCAAACTTTATGCCACTTGGAATTAAGATACACTTGACATGTTTCAATGCTCCCATAAATACACAAGACTAGATACCAATCTATGGAGAAGTGCAAATTCAACAGAATATACATTTTGTACTAATAACCACTATCAATGGTAGACTCGATATTGTGTTATTCATAAATTCTTCACTAGAGAAAAAAAAAACTTGGATTTAGACTCCTCTAACATCCAAGAAAATTGCCTTGGAAAAGCAGAGCTAGATTCCTCAAGATATACCAATGCATACCAAAATAATGGATATCTTGTACATTAAAACAACAATTCTAACACATCCAATTTTCCACTTCAACTATCTACACTAGATCAAACCTTCTTGCAAATATACATTGGATTATCATATATATATACACACTCATGCTTCACCAAATTATCTACATATCAATATCCATATAATTTTGACATCAATGACAACACTACATACTATACAACTCATCCTACTAGTAGACATATCAATGAAAAACTCCACAAACTTCCAACACCTTTCGGTTCAAATTTATCTGCACAAATAATGAAGCCAAGTAAAAAGGTTGTTGAAATGCACAAGACAACTGAGAGGGGGGTGAATCAATTCTCACCAATCACATTCACAAATCTCAAAAAATTATTAACTTCACATCCACTTTAATCTATTATTAAGAATGAGAATGAAGTGCAAATAATAGAAAGCAATATCAACATAAGAAACACTAGATTTTCGTGGAAAACCCAATAAGGGAAAACCATGGTGAGGATTAACTCACAATATAGAGTAAAATTGCAAAACCATTTACAAAGAGGATCACTGCCCAAGAGAGGACTCATTGTCCAACATGGATGCTCACTACCTACAGATACAAAAAGATAGAAATAAGATTGTTACACTAAGAACACTTTCTCAATTGAATAGAATATCCTCCACAACAACTTCCACACATCCACAACCTTGATCAGAGAATTGTAGACACCATCAACTCATTGCTTTCAGGAGTCTAACACGTTAAAGTATTGCTTCCTCAATTCACTTTCACACACTCTTGCTTCTCAAAATTGTGGCATGTACAATACTTAACAACTTGAATTGTATTTATATTGTAGATACCCAAAAATGTCCTCTTACAACACCTGTCTCGACATTACATCATTTAGACACCATGTATCATGTTTTTCCCTAGGTACCCATGTCATCATATAATTAGTTAAATAAATCTTATTTATTTGACTAATTTCATTTATTCCCTTCCTATGCATAATCCATCCATTCCTCTAATGTTAATTAAATAATTTATATAATTTAATTAATTAAATCATTTCTATTCATTCTTCTAATGTTAATTAAATAATTTATATTATTTAATTAATGAAATCATAAATTTAACATTAATTAAATAAATCAAATATTTATTTAATTAATAAAATCTAAAAAGGATATTCTCGCTTTCTTTCCAAAATATCAACTCATGTGTATCTAATTAATTTATTTAATTAGATAATTCATCAATTATCCCTCTCATCTTTTTCAGGATTTATTTCCTTTAAAACAATAAATCAAAATCAATTATCAAATCTTATCTTCGTCCACATCAAGAATATAAATACGACCTCTTACAATCCATTTAGGAGGTTGATTCGTCTAGCATCATCATTCTGTCAAAATCAATCTTCCATCTCTATCTATCATTCTCTCCATTTGTCATTTTCATCGTCAAGTCGTTATGCTACAGGAATGAGCACCCAACATTCCTCCATTATCAATCCTTCAAAATATCGCATTCTCATGCAGGTGGAGAAGAGCCATGGAGGTCAATCAAGTCTAGTTTGAGAATTGGTTTGCATTTCCTTTATTTATTTGCATTTCCATACTAGTTTGTGCTTCATGGTGCTTGATAGGATTTAATTAGTTTATTGTTTTCAACATTAAACCTGTTGATTTTTCCCTATCTACATATACCATCTTCAACCTTAGAAACTTTCTCCAAGGTTGGCTACACACGCTTCATTTTACAAATTCAAAATAGGACGAAAACTCAACATTCCTACAGTGGAAGAGAATGAGAGAGGACTAAACCAACACTTAACCAAGACCCAAAACAACATCTCAGATCAATCACATGCTTCCTTAATTGATACTTATCCTTCACATGATGTGTAAACACTAGGTCATCCAAACCTAATGAAAACACCAATTAACTTTGAAGTACACACTTCCGAAACAAGAGGATAACATGTGGACCACATAACATGATTCACCATACACTAGAACACAAATTAGATTTCTTCAAATTTATCCACAACTAATGCAACATCATTCACGAATAGAACACTTTCCATCAGTCCATCTAGATTGTAGAGACACACACAATAACTTTGAAACTAGTCTTTTGGAGCACCAAACCATGAACACTTTTGATAGAATAGAGATTACACCATTACAAGCCTTCTTTCAAATCTGCAAGACTTGACATAAACCAATGGAGGACTGCGGAGTAAATACATTTCTCCCAGTCCACAAACAAACAACTCTACCAAACCAGTTCACAAACCGATGAGCACAACTTTCACTCTACATAAAACTAGAAGCTATATTCCAAGAGATATCACCCAAGGAAGCCCATAAACAAAACTTCAGATCTGCACAAGCATAGGATCAACACAAAAGAACTATGGAGCACATACCAGAGCACATTTTCAACACACACACAATTCTTTCCTCACTATTTTCTCAAAAGCACTTGGTAACTCATCATATCAGCACACCTGCAACAACATAAAGATAGCTTCATGTACTCACAATATCTCAACAATATCTCAACTATACATACACCACCTACATTCACTTTTTTCATTTCTCTACAACAACCTATACTAGGTTGACACCAATGACAACATTAGTGACAACACCACCATACTCATTCATACTTACAACAATATCCCCCTTTTTCATTGATGGCAACACACGACTCTCTCTCCCCCTTTGAAATCAATGGAAAAAAACATAATTCTAATCACTCCCCCTTAGGAGTGCATCCACACATCTCAACTACAACAATGATACTTCCTACTCCCCCTGAGGAGTAGACCTTAGTCATCAATCTAGACAAATGAAGAATCTGTAGATCCACTAGATTGATGTACCTCTATGTGCACCTAACTCAAAGAAGGGGTAGTAACACTCAACTTCTCCCTGAGATACTCAAAAGAGCCTTAGTAAATATATAAGCAATCTGGTCTTTTGTAGGCACATACTCCAGCCTGACTTCATTCTCCAGTACCTTCTCTCTCAAAAATTGATATTTGATAGATATATGCTTTGTCCTTGAATACATTACCAGATTCTTTGAAATATTTATAGCACTTGTATTATCATAGAAGATAGGGATAGGCTCATCTCACATCACTCCTATGTCTTTCAATGTTTGCTTCATCCATAATACCAATGTGCAACAAGATGCTGCTACAATATACTCAACCTCTACAGTGGATAAAGAAACTTAATCATGTTTCTTGCTTAGCCATGAAACAATATTCCTCCAAGAAAGAATGCACTACCACTTGTAATCTTCTGGTCATATATAAAACCATCCCAATCTGCATCAGTGAAGGTACTCAAAGCGAAATCAATATCCTTAGGATACCACAAGCCACAATTCAAAGTGCCTTTTAGATATTTGAATATCCTTTTCACAACTATAGCATGTGTTTCTTTAGGTTCTGCTTGAAATCTAGCAACCAAACATACTACATGCATGATATCCAGTCTAGTAGCAATAAGATATAACTTCCACCAATCATGGATTTGTACATGCTCTTATCAACTTTAGGAGAATCATCATCCTTACTTAGTTTGCATCCAATCACCGTAGGGGTATTGACTAGTTTGGAGTCATCCATTCCAAACTTCTTTAGTAGCTCTTTAACATAACTTTATTGTGAAATGAATATTCCCTTATCAATTTTATTCACTTGAAGTCCAAGAAACAAATTCAACTCACCAATCATCAACATTTTAGACTCTTTTTGCATCTCCTCTCCAAATTTCTTGCACATACCCTCATTTCCTCCAAAGATAATATCATCAACATACACAACCACTACCAATATTTTGTTTCCTTCAACCTTGAAATAAATATTACTATCTGTGGAGCCTTTGATGAACCTTTGTTGTGTGAAATACCTGTCCAACCTTGCAAACCATGCTCTGGGAGCTTGCTTGAGTGCATAAAATTCCTTTTTCAACTTACAGACCATGTCTAGTTTATCTGATAACTGAAATCCCTCTGGTTATTCCATATAAACCTCTTCTTCCAATTCTCCATTTAGGAATGCATACTTAACATCCTTCTAGTATACCTTGAAATCTTCATGTGCAGAAAATGTCGAAAACATCCAAATAGCCTTAATTCTTTCCATTGGGGAAAATTTCTCCTCAAATTATATTCTTTCAAACTATGAATAACCCTTGCACACAAGCCTTGCTTTGTTTCTTACTAATTCACCATTCTCATTCAGCTTATTCCTAAATACCCATTTTGTACCAATTACATTATTATTTATTGGTCTAGGAACCAATTCCCATGTCTGGTTTTTCTCTATCTGTTGTAAATCCTCTTTCATTACTCTAACCCAATTTTCATCTTTGCATGCTTCACACACTATTTTAGGTTCTATATTGGAAAGTAAACACAAATTTACCTCAGCTGCTACCACTTTACTTCTTGTCTTTACACCTTCATTTTTGTCTCCAATTATCTGCTCTTCGAGATGATTTTTCTGTAAATATTTTGGAGTCCTAGGAGTAGGTTTGGGAGATTCTTCTTCTTCAATCTATTCTTCTTCTTCCTTATTCTCTTCTTGCACTTTTTTGTAGATAGGCTCATCTGGTTCAACTTCACTTATCTCAACTGATCTATGCATATCTTCATCAACTTTTACATTTGCACTTTCAACAATCTTTCTTAATCTTTTATTGAAGCATCTATAAGCTTTGCAATTAGTTGAACAACCAAGGGAAATACCTTCATCATATCTTGCATCAAAATTTCCAAGGTTCTCATCATCTCTTTTAATATAGCATTTTCTTGCAAACATCTTAAAGTACTTAACAGTAGGAATTTTTCAAGTCCACGATTCATAAGGAGTCTTTGTGTTGTTACCTTTGATAGGAAATTTTTTAAGAATATAGATAGCAGTGTGGATTGATTCTCTCCAATATACATCAAGTACATTTGCTTCTTTCATAATAGTCCTTGTAGCCTCTTGAACTATTTAGTTCTTCCTTTCAACAACTCTATTCTGTTGAGGAGTTCTAGGAGCACACAAATGTCTCTTTACACCATGCTCTTTACAAAATGTATTAAACTCAATGGAAGTGAACTATCCATCTCTGTCAGACCTTAAACATTTTATTTTCAGGTTCAATTCATTCTCCACATAATCTTGAACACTTTAAATCTATCTAGAGCTTGAGCTTTCTCCCTAAGAAAAGTAACCCATTTCATTCTAGATCATCATCAATTAAAAGCATAAAATACCTGTCACCATTAAAACTTCCTATTCTTGTGGGACTAAAGAGGTATGTATGAATCAATTTCCATATTCTAGTAGTTGATTATACTTTTCCTTTAAAGTTGTGCATCTTGTTTGTTTTCCCAACAGACAACTTCTACAAAAAGTATTGGTAGGCTTTGCAATTTTAGGCAGATCTCAAACAACTTCTCTTGAACTAATCTTGATCTAATTTTCAAAGTTTACATGTCCCATCCTCTGGTGCCATAGCCAACTTTCATTAACTTGATATACAAAAAATTGACCATCAACACCCTTAAGTTGATCAATGTTTTCATATGTTCTTCTTCTTGCAACTACCACAGTTCTGGACCCTTTTCTGATCTCACAAGTATTATCATGAAACACAAGCTAAAATCCTTTTGCTACACATTTTTCCAACACTCAAGAGATTATGCCTTAAGCCCTTAACATAATAGACATCATTAGTACTGTGTTTTCCATCAAAACTAATTGTTCCTTTTCCAATAATCTTTGCAATAGAATCATCTCCAAACATGACTAATCCTCCATCACAATTTTCAAGTTTAGTAAACTTACTTTTTTCTCCAGTTATGTGATTTGAGCAGCCACTGCCAATCACCCAATAGTATTCATCTTGTCTAGCATGAAAGGAAGACTAGAGTACCTTCCATCTCTTCCTTCTTGTTTTTTAGACCACATTCCCTTGCACATCTTCCATGGTTAGTAGACACTGATTTATTTTCTAAGGCTAGAAATAAGAATTCATCATTATCACCTTCAAAATTAGATTCATCATCATAAATTCCAACATCTTCTCTAACATAATACAATTTCTTGAACATTTTATCCTTTTTGTCTTTATTGTCTCTACTCTTCTTGTGAATGGCTCTATTTGGACATCTTGAAGCATAGTGACCAATATTTCCAACTCCTCTGAACTATCACCATCTGGATCATTATTTGTCTTAGTGGGTTTGAAGGTTGATTCTATTTTCTCCTTTCCTTTTCCAAATTTCCTCATTTCAAATGCATTCAAGGTGCCAAATAGTTGTTCTTTAGTGAATTTCTTAGGATCATAGACTTCCTCAATCATTGAGACCTTGTCACTATAACTCTTTGGTAGAGTCATTAGAATCTTCTCTATTACATCTTCATCTATTAGAGTACCAACTTGATATTTGACTTCATTTACTATAATATAAACCCTCTTAGAATAGCTTGCAATGTCTTCACCTTCTCCCATTTTCAAGTTCTCATATTTGTTTTTAATTGTTAGCTTCTTTCATAATTTGACTCTATCATTTCCTTCATATCTTTCAAATTTTCCCAAACTTCATGAGAATTTCCCAATGAAATAATTTTTTTCAACTCAGTCTTTGATAAAGTACTATAGATTGCATACCTTGCTTTTCATTTTCTTCATAGGAAGAAATATCATTTGTAGAAGAAGGACCACTTGTTGATGCAACATATTTTGTCTCAACAGCTTTCCAAATCTTGTAACCAAGAGAGACTAGGTAACCTCTCATCTACACTTTCTAGAAACTATAATCAGATGCATCAAACATAGGGATTGTCAATTTCTATTCCATCGGATCTACCCCAAGTGGTTAAGGTCTTCTCTAAGGAACCAAAGCTCTGATATCAATTGTTGAAATGCACAAGACAACTGAGGGGGGGGGGGGTGAATCAATTGTCAGCAATCACATTCACAAATCTCAAACAATTATTAACTTCACATCCAATTTAATATGTTATTAAGTACGAGCATGAAGTGCAAATAATAGAAAGCAATATCAACACAAGAAACACTAGATTTACGTGGAAAACCCAATAAGGGAAAACCATGGTGAGGATTAACTCACAATATAGAGTAATTGCAAAACCATTTACAAAGAGGTTCACTACCAAAGGGCTCATTGCCCAAGATAGGACTCACTGTCCAACAAGGAGGCTCACTTCCTATAGATACATAAAAGATAGAAATAAGAATGTTCACTAAGAACACTTTCTCAATGCAACAAAAGATCCACCACAACAAATTCCACACATCTACAACCTTGATCAAAGAATTGTAGACACCATCAACTCCCTACTTTTAGGAGTCTAACACATTAAAGTAATGCTTCCTCAATTCACTTTTGTACACTCTTGCTTCTCAAACTTGTGGCATGTACAATTCTTAACAAATCGACTTGTATTTATACCATCTTCAACATTAGAAACTTTCTCCAAGGTCAACTACACACGCTTCATTTTATAAATTCAAATTAGGTCAGAAACTCAACATTCCCACAATGGAAGAGAATGAGAGTGGACCAAACCAACACTTAACCAAGACCCAAAACAACATCTTGGATCAATAACACACTTCCTTAATTTATACTTATCCTTCACATGACGTGTAAACACGAGGTCAGAAAAACCTAATGAAAATACCAATGAACTTTGAAGTACACACTTCCGCAACAAGATGATAACATGCACACCACATAACATGCTTCACCATACACTGGAACATATCTTAGATTCCTTCAGATTCATCCACAACTAATGCAACATCCTTCACACACAAAAAATTTCCATTAGTCCATCCGGACTATACAAACACACACAGTAACTCTAAAAGTAGTCTTCAAGAGCACCAAACCATGAATACCTTTGAGAGAACACATATAACACCATTACAAGCCTTCTTCCAGATCTGTAAGACCTGAAACAAACTATTGGAGGACTATGGAGTAGATACATTTCTCCCAGTCCATAGAAAAATAACTCTTCCAAACCAGTTCATGAACCAAAGAGCACAACTTTCACTCTACATAAAACTAGAAGCTATAATCCAAGATATATCACCCAAGGAATCCCATAAACAACACTTCAGACCTGCACAATCATAGGATCAATGCAGAAGAAATGTGGAGCACATACCAGAGCACATTCTAAACACACAATTTTGTCTTCACTATTTATTAATTTTCTCAAAATTACTTGGTAACTCATCATATCAGCACACCTACAACACCATAAAGATAGCTCCATGTTCTCACAACATCTCAATAGTATCTCAACTATACATGCACCACCTGTAATCACTTGTTTCCTTTCTCTACAACAACCAATATTGTATTGACATCAATGATAACATTAATGACAACACCACCATACTCGTTCATACTTGCAAGAAATGCCTAGTTCATGGTTTGATTCTTGCAAAGCGCATATCAATCAAGAGGTTGAAGGTCTTTAGAAACTTAGATTTAATGATCAAGAAATTTAGAGGAACATTAGCTGTGAAAAATGTATGGATGTGATCTTATTTCTATATAGTGTGGGACATAATTGAAGGATTTGAAGCCTTCAACATCCAAGTGATTCCTATATCTCTAAATGTTTTAGTAAATAGAATTGACATAGTTCATTCTCAATTCAACCTAGTGATAGACTTTTTATTAAAAAAAAATATAGTGAGAGTGATTGTAAGACCCGATATCCCTGATAATGATCAAAACTTGAAATTCTTTGAGAGCGATTCTCAAATTGCCACATTTATTGAAAATTTTGGTGATATTACAGAACAATTGAAGCCTAAAATTGAATAGGTTTATGGAGGAAAAATTATCCAACTCAAAACCAACAAGCTTCTAAAGCATTTAATCACTTTAGAGAATCTTTTTTATTATGATGATTCCAAAAATGACAAAAGAAAGTTCATTATGAACAAAGGAAATTACTCTAATCTAGATGTTGAAGGTGGTAGGAAATTGAAAGTTATAAAAGATGTTCCTCAAAGTGACAAAGAAAGGTTTATATCCTTCTACAATTAGTATGAGAAGGTCGTGGCATGGAATTATCATGACCTAAGGGGTTATAATCCTAGTGTGATCCAACACACTATAGATCTTATTGAAGGAGCTAAAACAATCTTCCAATGAATTCAAAAATAGAATCCATCATGGCCCAAGAATTCAAAAAGCTTATAGAGTCCAAGATCATATATCTGATTAATCACTCTACCTAGGAATCCAATTTGATCCCTATCTGAAATAAGAATGGATATCTTCATCTTTGTGTAGATTTTAGAGGTTTGAATAGAGCATCTCTAAAAGATCAGTATCCTCTTCCTTCTTTGCAAAAAAATCTTCAGATTATGAATGGATCAGAGATGTTTTCCTTACTAGATGGTTTATCCAGATATAATCAAGGGTTAAAGAATAAGATCAACAAAAAACTACGTTTACCACCAAGTGGGAATGTCTACATACGTGAAGATGCCTTTTGGAATGTCAAATGTAGGGGCCACTTTTCAAAGCAAAATGGATGTTTCTTTTAAGGATTTGTTAAATTTGATCATCCTTATATATCTGGATGACTTGCAAATTTTCTCCAAGTCTAAGGAAGATCATTTTTATCATTTAGAGAAGGTTTTCTAAAAGTTCCAAGAGTTTGGGGTTCTTTAAACCCAATAAATATGTTTTCAAAGTCCCATAGGGTAAGTTGCTTGGGTACATAGTCTATAAAGAATAAATTTCCTTTGACCTCGAGAGGGTGAAAGCCATCAAGGAATTTCCTAGACTAGTAAAAAAGAAAGGAGTTCAATCCTTCTTGGGAAAAATCAAAAATTTCAACAAATTTATCTCTAACTTTGTTGGGTTGGTAAGGCCTATTACCCTCATGCTAAAGAAGGAATTGGTTTACAAATGGACTTTGAAGGGTAGAGCTTCATTTGAAAATATAAAAGAAGCAGTTTCTTTTGCCCCAATGTTGGTTAGCCTCAACTTTTAAAAATATTTCATCATGTATGTCTACAATGGTGAACATGGAATCGAAATGGTGCTTACATAAAAAGATGAGAAAGAGAGGGGAAAGAATCTAATTTCCTTTGATTCAAGAACCTTGTGAGGGTATGAAACCAAATATAACTTGTTTGAAAAGAAATCATTCACCATTGCAAAGGGTCTAGAAGGATTTACACACTTGGTGTCAAGGAACAATATTATGGCTTATGTCGCTCATTCTAGTGTGAGAATATCTCATAGAAGGGGGGATCATTGATAAGAGAGAAAATTGGATCACAAAAATCCTAGAGTATGATATCGAGGTTTGGCCAATGGAAGTAGTCAGAGGAAAAGGACTTTGTGAGTATTTGGATGATGAAATCAAGCCTCGGGTCTAAGAAGAACTTTCAAGGGAAGTTTTTGTCAATCAATATAAGTCAAAAAATTCCTAGGTTACAGATAGAGTCTATTTTATGGAGACTAGTAGATATTTGAAAATCCTCTTGTAAGGACCAACTAATGCTTAGTAAGCTTGGTGATGGACACACAATTCAAAGGTAGTTCCTAACTAAATATTCTGCCAAAACCTTGTAAAGACTACATTTAATTTATCAAAAAGGGATAATGTAAACTTGTGCTAATGTTGGCACTATATGTGTATCCAAAGATTCTATACTACCTATATCATCTATTATAGGTGGTTGACACATATGAAAAAGGAATTAAAGCTTAAACTACAAAACAAGGGATGGGATTAATTCTTGAAATATTGCTACAGTTACTTACAACTTAAGACTATGACTAGTTCGTTATTAAAACCTTAATTCTATGATGAACTTAATACTAGTAACTTAGAATCACTCCTAAATACTTTTAAACACTTGTCATACTCAAGAGGATAATGTATTAAGAAAAACAAAACATAAAGAATTAAAAAATATCTCATTCATGATTTCATTCATATGAAAAACATGAAGAATCTAATTTAAAAAAATACAATAATTAAATTAACAACTGTAACAACAAGAATTAATGGTGGGTCACAATTACCTTTATTGGACCTTTCTCAATTTAATGTATCCATAGAATAATCTCAAAACTAACTTCTTAAATTAACTAATCATGATGATAAACTAAAAACATCTTCATTGCATGTAACAAGATTTCATAATCTGGCAAGAATCTTCAGAGATATATTATTCATGAAAGCATAACTAGATGATAAGTATTGTCTATGTAAATAGAAAAACCATCTATCTAAACATATTCATATGCTCAATCTACTCCTCAACCATCAAGCCAAATATATAGGTTCGAGGGAGGTTTATTAGAATATGGACTCAAAATAGAAAACTTAAATAAAAATCACCACTCCCCTATGAAATAAAGATTGAAAAAATATGCATAACTGAAAACATAAATGAAAATATGGAAGAAGACAATCAGGACTAAAACTATATTTTTTAATGACATAACAAAGACATGTATTGGGGAAATAGTTGCATTGGCTTCCCTATCATTGTATATGCCTTATTCCTTTAGCTATCTTATTAAATGGTCTATTGATTCATAATAATCCCCATTAACAAGTGCTTCCACTTCTCCAACTATCGTACTCCTATTATTATGGAGTTCCACTATATCTCTATCTGAAATCACTTTGGCAATGGGCTACACTTCCTAGTTTTTGTGGGTTACACTCTATTTACTTGATCTTCTTGGTTGCAAAGATTTAATTCATCTAACATATATACACAATAATAATAACCATAAATTAAACATATATCCATACTGCATTACATACAAACTCACACATCTAATTATGCAATTACCATCATATCATTATCATAATTCCATATATCAAAACTTGGTTCACTATTGTATGAAAGATATACAAATATTGATAGTTTTAGGAATGTATGTGAAATGAGTATCTATAAATGTCTAAAAGTATAGAATGAAACAATAAAAAATTAGTTAATACTTGTTCTCATCATTTCCCCCCAACTATGATATTGCTTGTCCTCAATCAATCATTTTAGGACCAAAGGTTGTATTACAAGGTCATTTCCCTCAAATTTGTAACCAAATCCACTCATTTTCCGTATTTCAAGTAGTAGCCTCCATAGGTTGAGTCTTTCCCATTTGAAATATTCTACCTCTTCCCATTTTGAATTATGTTCCCCTATCTAATGTGGCATTGGATACAAGAACATTGGTGGATGAAAGGTAAGAGTTACCCATGTGAGTCCTTTGTCTTTGAAAATCTCTATATACCTATGAGATCTCTCAAGCATGGCTACAAAATTATATAATGAGTGTGGTTCCTTTTTATGTAATTCAAAAGTCTGTTCTTTCACACCTTCCTTGTATAAAATCAAAAGCATGATGGATGAGACCTATAGCTAGCTATTGCATCATAACATAATCATTATCTCTAAAATTTATGATTCTTCTACTTGCACCCATATTCTTCAAGAGAGTTTTCCATACCTCTATGACTGTACCAAGGTCCTTTGACTTTTTCATGATCTAGAGAACAATTTATTTCTCTCTCAACATAGTCTTGCATCATTTCACCCCTCTGCTACTCATTCCTAAAGTAAGAAGCTAGTGCTTTAATATGTAAATCCCCCACAAACATCAATGGGTTCCATTTTGTATCATCTGATAGATAAAGGTTATGCAGGTAAAATTCACATATTTGATCTTGTACATCTAGTGTAGAATCAACTAAAAAAATTAAAAAACCATTTTTTCTCCTTGGGGAAATTGGTAAGTAACTAATTAGCTAGCTAAATTGAAAACAAAAAAATTTCTCTTGCAAAAATAAAGCATACACCTTGATGGGTGCCCTACATTTGAGGATTTGTGTAGCCTTATCTACAATTTCCTCAACTCTTACAATCAACTTCTTCAATTCAATTTCCTTCTACTCAAGGACCCTAGTATGGTTACTTGTCATTTCTACTTTTTCCTTCTCTCAAGATTCCTTCTACTGGGAGAATTCATTAGTTGTTTTCCATAGATCATACCATAGGGACACAATAGTAGGACCATTTGGGGTTCTAACAAAAGCAGGTCTACCTTTAGCCATAGGCTCTTTATTCCTTGTTTCCACAAGAAAAGTTGTGCAAGAACATCTAGCTTGGAACCATGTTCAAATTTGCATAATTTTTCCTCCAATTCTTTAATTTTTATGTCCCTCTCATTGTCCCTTGACTGATAACTTTTCAATAAGTCCTCCAATTTCCTTATTCTATCAATTTCCTCCTATAATTCCTTTTTGACATTTCTTTCCTTAATAAAAAAATATTCATCCTTTTTCTTAAAATTTATTATCATCATTCATGGCATAATCAAAATCCTCACTACCAGAGTCTTTTAAGGTTTTATTTCTCATATTTTTAGCAATAAAGACATCCTATGAATCATATTTAGAGGTTCTTGTAAAATACCATTGTTCTTTAACTAGTGTATTTATATTTTCAAGGGTGTCCCCTTTTAATTTTGAATCAATTTCTATTGTCACAACATCTTTTTCTTGATTTTTAATTGATCCCCTCATAACACCTTTCTTCTTCAAGCATTGTGAATTCCTAGGCTAGGTGTATTTCTTCTACATCTTGGTAGGTGTAGAAGAAGATTCACATTTTCTTTTCCTAGTTTTTAGTGTTTTATAGAAGTGAGGGTTTCTTGTATTTCTTCTACTATAGGTTTCTTAGACGCTACAGGTGGTGATTCTTTCATGCTTTACTCCTTTGGCTATCCTCTTCTAGGGTAGGTGAAGCAGTAGGGGATATAGAGGGAATTTCTCTTCTTGGAACAATAGGTGATTCAACATTTTCTAGAATAGAAAGTTCTTCAAGAATTTGATTAATGTGATTACAATTTACAAAGCTCTCCCATGAAACATGTGAGAACAAAACCCTCAAAAATCATTTTTATTAATAGGGTAGCTAAGAAATAATTTGACAATAAAGTGTTGTTTCTCTTCCTTTTGTATTTAGAACTCATCCTTTTCAATAGATTATAAAGAAAATTTGAAATATTTACATGCCTTTCGTGGTGAAGGTGACTTAAAATTTTGAAATGGACTATGTATAATAGAAACTTCCTATTGGGTAAGTGCATGGATCTATGACACAATTTTGGCCCATAAGATGCCACTTTTTTTTCTTCTGAAATCAGTAAAATCTAATTTGCACAAGAAAATGAAGATAGTTACGCTCAAAATTTCAAGATGTGGAAACAACAAAATTTGATGTCGTCCTATTATAGTTTCTAAGCTACTAATTCTTTTTTAAATTAATGAAGATTAAGGGTCTCAAAAAGGGGGGGCCAAAATAGGTCTTGTTTTTATCAAAAAAATAGCATGGCACCTGAGGGCTCCCCCCTTTTTTATTAACTTTTTTTTAGAATTTCAAAAATCTAAATGGTGAAAAATTAGCTACCACCATGTAGTTTATCCTCGTTCTTTCAGATAATTTTTTTAATGAATATATATATATATATTATGAATTTTCAAAGTGGACACATCCTGAAAAGCTAAAAAAAATGAGCCTGCTCCCCCCTAATTTTTTTGAAAACTAATGGAAAATTAAATTCAGATTTTTTGAATACTTCTTGGAGCTTCAAGAAGTGTCTATTAAGATGGAACATATGAATCAGAGGGTCCAATTGAGAGCGATTCTCCATTTGAGAAATGGTCCTTCAATGTTGATGGTTTGGGATCCTGGCATTATTTAACAAAAAGAGGACAATAGAAAGATTAGAGTTTGTTTCCAGTAAAGAATGATATATTGGGATCCTAAATACTTTGTTAAGAAGGTATATTGGAGTGATAAGTGAAAAATTTTTAGTACTAGGGGTGTTGCTACCTTCTTTATGAGCAATTCAATGATAATTTTTTATCATAGCATGACATTATGGAAGGGTATTGTGATCAAAAATTATTTAATTATGGAATTGGGACCTTTGATAAAGGTGCCACCAGCCTTGTTCATGAGAAAATATGCTTATTTTATTGAAGACTTTTCATATTGCAGTTGTTGCTTATTGTTTTGGATGATGATTTTTCATAAATCAGATTTCAAAATGTCTAAATCAGACCTATTAGTTGGTTGGTGTTTCCATTTTTTGACCTTCCAGTCTACTATTAGGACTGATTTTGAGCCTCAAATAAGAAAAGGATTGTTTCAGTGTAGCCAAAATTCATGGATGGGATGTTCTCTAATGCTGAATAGTGGTCTTCTATGCATTTTCTTCTATACCAATGTTTGGGGCAGCGAGTTAGTAACTGATTGGGTTCACCAGTTATAGACTCATGAGGTGAAATTTGTAAGTTTTCCTTGGAGTCATCTCAGTTATATCAATTTGTTTCAAAGAAGGCATTATACATCTTCATGGAGTTTTGAGGATGTGATGGAGGATATTTTGCAAGGAGTTGCTCTTCTCTTTGCAAGAAGTGTTCAAAGAGTCATATATGCTAATGTGACTTTGTTTGATGTTATGAGGAGTTATGATGAGGAGCATGTCTTTGAGTTGAGAAGACTATTTCTCTTATTGCTTAGGAATGTGTTAGATTGTGGGATTGTTGTTTTTGACTCCTCAGAGTTTATAGGACATGAGATGTTGTAGGGTTATGATTTCAATTCCTTCAAGACAATCGGTTTAAGCCATGTATTTAGGAGTACAATACAATCTTGGGATATTGGTCATGATTATGTTATTAGTGTGGTGTAGCGTCAACATGGTGGGTCTATACAGAGGTGGATTTGGGACCCTGGGATCCTACTCGGCATAGTAAGGATCAAATTGTTTTCTTGGAGTGTGGTGGCATTGCTTGAGGACAAGCAATTTTGGGAAGGGCGGACTGTAATGTCCCCATTTTTAGCCCTACGCTCTTCTTAAGGATTTAGCCTATTTCTAGAAACTCATAGGCTAAGCAAATTTGAAAATTAGGGTTTCCACTTTGAGATGCAATTTTGAAGGCTTGAATGTGTGTTTTTCTAACGTATGTCTAGTGGAGCTTTCTGGGTTTTTGGAGAGCTTCAGAATGAGGCAACATGCATGTTAAGATAATGACATGTAATTTTGACTGACACCTTGCATGTAGGAAAGGTTTCTGGGTTTTTCTGGGTTTTCAGAGACCTCTGGGGTGTTGTGACATGCATCTGATTCTAACAACCTTTTCGGCCACTTACTATTTATAGTAAGTTATGATGGTTTCCTGGTTTGTGCTCAAATGATATTTGGAAACACTTACTATTTATAGTAAGTCATGATACTGCTCAATTGGCATTCAGAGGATGTTGTGCAGAATTACTATGTATAGCAGTTTGCTATTTTTAGCAAGTCTATTTTTTAGTAGTATTTGTCTAGTAGTAGTTCAGTCCTTTGCAGTTCATGTGTTCAATTTGGCTTTTTGTTGGTTTTGATGGGATTTACTATTTATAGCAATTGGCTATTTATAGTAAGTCTAAATTTGGCAATGGCATCATCAACAATTCAACTCAAGTTAGCTTGCTATCCATTAGTTTCAATTTTGGCTTTGGTTTTGGTTCTCCATGGACTGAGTTTTATACTTAGTCAATTTCATGTTTTTCAGTTATACCCCACACCTAGGCTTAATAATTTCATGTTGTTTTAAATAGGGGACATTAAGGGGTCAAGTGAACATTTAATTATTTAATAAATGCTTTATTGTTGCAACTTGAAAATGGACACCTAAAGGAAGATGATAAATATTTTATTAATTCAAAAAAATAAAGTGAATGTGTGAAAGGTGGTGTCCCTTGGGGAATTTGAACAGTTTCTTATTGGAGTTACAAGTTGCTTCATTTTCCCAATGAAAGTTTACTTATTGATGCTTTGAGCCTTCATTGTTATCTTTGGAAAATTATAACAAAATGTTGTTGGATTGAATTCGGAACCCGACTAAGGGGAAGCTTAGCAATTTGAATCCACTCTTTGGTCCTGAAACTATGGTTCCCTAGATGGTGGGTTGAGAGTGTGCTTCATTCAGAAGTGCACATTGAGCCTCATTGTTGGAGAATTTGATGTATTTCTCAGTTTTTGAGCTTGTTGGTTCATTCATGGCTAAAGGTGATTTTTATATGCAGCTCTTTGTATGATTTTATTTTGGTTATGGGTGTTGTCTCTCTTCATTTCTAGGCTCATGGTGACCAATCCTGATGAAGATCAGATTTTTTTTTCAAATGTGAATTTATCAAGAAAAATCGCCCTTGGAAGAAGGTCATACCTTTCAGGAGTATATTGGAGTTCCTGCCAAATTAATGGTTGAGTTTTGATGTTGGTTTTTCATTGCAATTGGGGTGCCAACCTTCTAGAGAGTTTTTGCAATTTTTTTCATTCAATTTGGAGGTATATTGATGAAGTTGTGAGCATTTATTTGGTTTCTAGTTTGCTAGTTGTTCATTTTTAGTTTGCTGATTTTGTAATTAGATTGCTTAAAGTTCATTTTTTGGCTTCAGTTTCAGTATTTGAGAGGTTTAATACTTGAAAGATTCATCCTTCACATATTTTCATTGATTCTATCATTGTAACACTTGTAAAGTGAAGATTTCTTTAATTGTAAGGTTGTGAATTAGTAGTACTAATCCAACCATTGTTATTACTACATTTACTTGTGATTTCTAATGCAAACACTATAACCCCTAGATGGTTTATCGCCAGTGTGGAGGAAATTACTTTGCATTTACATCTATCAGCCACTTTTAAGTGAAGAATTCCCACTGTTGAGTGGATTCCTATTGCAATAGATGAATTAGTTTGTAGTTTCTTCTCCCCACTGAATTAGTGGTAGTGTGGAAATCTCTCATGGCTGGATCACCGCCTCTTTTTTCTTTTAGTTGTATTTAATTCCAGTTATAATTTAGTTTCCTCCACCATATGTTAGCACCTCACCTTCTAAAGGATCTTGTGTACACATTCTTGGCATTGATTTCTTTTCATTTGATTCCCTTTGAAAGCTAACGCTAATCATTTGGTGTAGTGTTGATTGTTTGTGAAATTCTTGGGAAAAAATTGAAAAGGCTTATTTCAACCTCTCCCTCTATCTCTCCTTTCATATCAATTTCTCTCTACCTAGTTGTCACTCTATACCTATTTATGTCTCCCTCCTTTCCCCCTCTCTCTTAATATATCCACCTTCTTTCCCTCTCTACTTCTCTTTCTATCACCTCTCTCTATCTCTCTCCTCCCTCTCTACTCTCTCTATCACCTCTCTCTATCTCCCTCCTCCCTCTCTACTCCCTCTATCTCTCCCTTCCTCCTCCTCTTTCTATCTCTCCTCTCTCCCTCTACCTCTCCTTCTCCCTCTTTCTATCTCTCATCACCCTCTCTCTACCTATATCTCTCTCTCATTTTATCTCAACTATCCATCTTTACCTATCCCTCCCTCCTCTCTCTCTTCCACCAAACTTCACTCTACATCTCTCTATCTAACCTACCCCTATATACCACTCTCTCTCTTCCTCCCCTCTTTACTTTCTTTCTCTCTATCTCACCTCTCTCTCCCTAAATATCCTTCCCTCTCTCCTCTCTCTCAATCTCACCTCTCTCTCCCTCCCTTCCTACCTCTTCTTCCCCCTCTCCTCCCCTCTCTACTTCTCTTTATCTCCCCCTCCCTATCCTTACCTACCTCTCTCTCTATTTATCTCTCTCACCTCCATCTCTAAATCCTCATCTCTCCCTCTATCCCTACCTCTCCATCCATCTCTCCTTCCCTCTCTACTTCTCTATATCTCCCCTCTCTCTCTATGTACCTCTCTCTCTCTCTCCATCCCTACCTCTCCCTCCATCTCTCCTTCCCTCTCTACTTCTCTCTACCTACCTATCCCTATTTACCTCATTCTCTCTCTCTCTCTCCTCTTCCTCCTTCCCTCTCTCAATCTCTCTAACTTCTCCCTCCCTTACCCTCTCTCCTTACCTCTATACTCTATGTCTATCTCAACTCTCTCTACCTACATATATATCCCCCCTCATCTTTCTATCTCTCATCTCCATATCTCTCCCCTCTCCCTCTCTACCCACCCCTCTCTCTCTCTCTCTCTCGCTCTCTCTCTAGTATCTCCCTCCTACCCCTCTCCCTCTCTCAGGTATCTCTCTCACTCACACCCTCTATCTCTCTCCCATTTACCCTTAACTCTTAACCCTTAAAACCCTCTACACTCTACCATCAACCATCTACCTTCTCTCTCTCTCTCTCTCTCTCTCTCTCTCTCGTAAATCCCCCTCACACCCCTCTCCCTCTCTCAAGTCTCTCTCTCACTCACTCAATCCTTCTATGTATCTCCACTCTATTCTTAGCCCTCTACCCTATATCTCTCTCCCACTCCCTCCCTCTTGCTTCCTCAAGAATCTCCCTCCTACCCCTGTCTCTCAGATCTATCTCTCTCACTCGCTCCCTCTTTTTCTCTCTTCTCTACCCTTAGCCATAAACACTTAACCCTTAAACTCTAAACTCTTAAACCCTCTACCCACTACCCTCTATCTCTCTCCCACTCCCTTCCTCTCTCTCTCTCTCAATTCTCTCCCTCCTACCTTGTCTCCCTCTCTTAGGTCTCTCTCTCACTCACTCACTTCTATCTCTCTCCCCTCTACTCTTAACCCTTAACCCTCTACCCTCTACCATCTATCTCTCTCACACACCCTCCCCCTCTCTCTCTCTCTCTCACTAAATCCCTCTATCTCTCTCCCCTCTACTCTTAAACCTAAACTTTAAACCCTTAAACCCTCTACCCTCTCTCTCTCTCAAGTCTCTCCCTCCTAACCCATCTACCTCTCTTAGGTCTCTCTCTCTCCCCTCTACCCTTAACCCTAAACCCTTATCCCATAAACCCTAGACCCTTAAACCCTCTACCCTATACCATTATCCTATACCCTCTATCTCTCTCCCACTCCCTCTCTCTCTCTCAAGTCTCTCCCTCCTGCCCCTCTCCCTCTCTAGGTCCTCTCTCTCAATCACTCCCTCTACCTCTCTCCTCTACCCTTAACCCTTAAACCCTAAACCATTGAACACTCTACCATTAACCCTTAACCCTAAATCCTTAACCTTTAAACCCTAAACCTTTAAACCCTCTACCCTCTACCCTTAACCCTCTACCTTCTCTCTCTCTCAACCCTCTCTCTCCTACCCCTTCTCCCTCTCTCAGTTCTCTCTCTCTCTCTTAGTAACTCCCTCTATCTCTCTCCCCTCTACCCTTAACCCTAAACCCTTAACCCTTAACCCTTAAACCCTAAACCCTTAAACCCTTTGCCCTCTACCCTTAACCATCCCTCCCTCTATATCTCTCCCACTCCCTCCCTCTCTCTCTCTCAAGTCTCTCACTCCTACCCCTCTCCCTCTCTTAGGTCTCTCTCTCTCACTCACTCCCTCTCTCTCTCCTCTACCATTAACCCTAAACCCAAAACCCTTAAATGCTCTACCCTCTACCCTTAACCCTCCCTCCCTCTCCCACTCCATCTCTCTTTCTTAAGTCTCTCACTCTTACCCCCTCTCCCTCTCTCAATATCTCCACCTTCCTCCTCTCTCTCTTAAGTCTCTCACTCTTACCCTCTCTCCCTCTCTCAATCTCTCCACCTTCCTCCTTCTCTCTCCAACTTCTCCCTCCCTTCAATTTTCTCCTTCCCTCTCTACTTTGACTCTATCTAAACTCTCTCTACCTACATATCTATCCCTCAATCTTTCTTTCTCTCATCTCCCTATCTCTCCCCTCTCCCTCTCTACCTACCCATCCTCTCTCTCTCAAATCTCTCCCTCCTATACCATCTCCCTCTCTCAAGTCTCTCTCTCACTCACTCCTATGTCTCTCCCCTCTACCCTTAGTCCTCTACCCTTAACCCTTAAACCCTCTACCCTCTACCCTCTACCATTAACCCTCTACCTTCTATCTCTATCCCACTCCCTCCCTCTCTATCTCTCAAGACTCTCGCTCATACCACCTCTCCCTCTCTCAAATCTCTCTCTCACTTGATCCCTTTATCTCTCTCCCCTCTACCATTAAATGTAAACCCTAAACCCTTAACCCTTAAACTCTAAACCCTTAAACCCTCTACCCTCTATGCTTAACCCTCTATCTCTCTCCCACTCCCTCTCTCTCTTTCTCTCTCTCTCTCAAATCTCTACTTGCTACCCCCTCTCCATCCCTTAGGTCTCTCTCTCACTCAATCACTCCTTCTATCTCTCTCCCCTCTACCCTCTATATCTCTCCCCTGTACCCCTAAACCTCTACCCTCAACCTTAAAATCTCAACTGTGAACCCTTATAATCTCTACCCTCAACCCAATACCCTCTACCCTCTAACCTATACGTTAAACTCTCAACCCTAAAACCTTAATCTCTCAACCCTCAACCCTTAAACCCTAAACCCTCAAACCTTATACCCTCTACCCTATACATTGAACCCTCAACCGTAATCCTTCAATCATATACCCTCAAACCTATACCTTAAAACCTCTACCCTCAACCCTAAACCCTCAACCCTAAACCCTTAAACCCTAAACCCTTAAACCTTCTACCATGTACCCTCAACCCAATACTCTCTATCATCAACCCTTTACCCTCAACCCAATACCATAAACCATCAACCCTATATGTCCTCAGCCCTATACCCTCAATTCTCAACCCTCTAACCTATAAATTAGATCCTCAACCCTAATATATCTCTATCCCTCCCTCCTCTTCTCTCCTTCTCTCTATCTCACTTCTCCCTCCATCTATCCCTCCATCCTTCCCTCCCTCTATACCCTAATCCCTCAACCCCATACCCTCAACGCTTAAACACTCAACCCTAAAACCTAAATCCTCAACCCTTAACCCTTAAACCCGAAACCATTAAACCCTCTACCCTCTATCCTCAACCCTATACCCTCAACCCTTAAACCCAATTAATCTCTCTACCCTAATCCCTCAACCCATATACCATCTACCCTCAACCTTAAACCCTCAACCCTAAACCCTTAAACCCTCTACCCTATACATTAAACCCTCAACCCTCAATTCTCAACACTCAACCTTTAATCTCTAAAACTTAGGTAGGTAGGAAAACATAGGTGAGATGCATAGTGATGAAGGGAAAGGTAAGTAAATAGAGGGAGAGGGGAGATAAATATAGGTAGAGAGGGAAGGAGATGTAGAGAGAGGAGGGGGCATAGGTAGGGAGGAGATAGAGGTGATTGTGTGTGTGAGAGAGAGATAGAGATTTGAGAGGGAAAGAGATAGGGAGGAGACACACTTGAGATAAAGAGTGATGGAAGGAGAGGTGGGTAAAGAGAGGGAGAGGGGAGATAAAGATAAATAGAGAGAGAAGGATATGTAGAGAGAGATGATAGATAGAGAGAAGTATAGAGTGGAGGGATGGAGGGAGAGGAAAGGAGGAGATAGAGGTGAGTGTATGTGAGAGGGAGAGAGAGAGTGAGAGGAGAGAAAATGAGGGGAGAGAGGAAGGGGGAGAAAGAGAAAGATAGTATAGAGAGAAGGGGGGAGATAGACAGTAGAGAGGGAAGGAGAGAGTAAGAGAGAAAGAGGGGGGAGGGAGAGAGAGGTAGAGAGAGTGGTAGGTAGTGGAGGGAGAAGTAGGTAGAGAGGGAAGGAGAGAGGGAAGGAGGGAGAGTGAGACAAAGAGAGTGGTGAGATAGGGAGTAGAGAGGTAAGGAGAGAATGAGAAAGAGAGATAAAGAGAGAGGGAGGTTGGAGGGAGGGAGAGGTAGAAAGAGATAGGTGAGACATAGAGATGGAAGGAGGGAAAGTGGAATAGAGAGATAATGGTGATTTAGAGAGGAGGGAAAGTGAGAGAGAGAGAGAATGGTGATTTAGAGAGGAGGGAGTGAGAGGTAGGGATAGAGATAATGGTGAGATAGAGAGGAGAGAGTGAGAGAGAAAGAGAGGGATGTAGAGACAAAGATAGTTAGGTAGAGGAAGGGAGAGGAGAGACAAAGAGTAGAGAGGGAAATAGATAGCGAAGGATACATGGGTGAGATAGAGAAGGATGGAGAGAGGGAGATTGATGGAGGGAGAGGTAGGTATAGAGAGGGAAAGAGAGATGAGAGATAGAGAGTAGAGAGGGGAGGGAGAGAGGGAAAGGTACGGAGGGAGATAGAGGTGTGTGTGTGTGTGAGAGGGAGAGAGAGAATGGTGAGATAGAGAAAATAATAATTTGAGAGATAAAGAGGGCGGAGGGAGGGATGGACAATAGTGAGAGAGATTGAGAGGAGAGACAAAAAATAAGGGGAGGGAGGGTGAGGTTGAGAGAGGGAGGGAGAGGAGAGATATAGAGAAGTAGAGAGGGAAGGAGGGAGGGAGGGAGTGTTAGGGAGAGAGATAGAGGTTTGTGTGTGTGTGTGAGAGAGAGAGAGAGGGAGGGAGTAGTGAGATAGAGAGGATAGAGTGAGAGGGGGGAGAGAGAATTATGAGATAGAGAAGAGAGAGTTAGAGAGAAAGAGGGGGAAGAGAGGGATAGAGAGTGAGAGAGAGAGATGTAGATAGAGGGAGGGAGAGGATAGATAGAGAGTAGAGAGGGAAAGAGGTAGGGATGGAGACAGAGGTGAGATACAAAGTGATGGAGGGAGAGGTAGGTAAAGAGAGAGAGGGGGGAGATAAAGATAAGTAGAGAGGGAAGGAGATGTAGAGAGAGAGAAGAGGTAGAGAAAGGTAGAGAGGGGAGGGAGGGGGTAGATGTAGGGAGGAGATAGAAGGGTGTGTGAGAGAGAGACCGAGAGGAGGAATGGAGAGAGAGAGAGAGAGAGGGAGAGTGGAGAGATAAAGAGTAGAGAGAAGGAGAGAGTGAGAGAGAAAGATGATACAACTTCCTGACTACTAAAATTTGACCTCCAGATTACTAAAATTTGACATGCTAATTATTTAAATTTGACTAAGTCTAAAACTTTTAAGATCTTCCAAAAACTAGAATTTGCATTATAACTCCTAGAGATCCAAAACCACTCTCAAACGTCTTGAAACTATATACATGAAATATAAATTAAATTATAAGAAATTAAATGTCTATATATAAATTTCAACTTATACTTAAATTTTTATTTCATGTATATAGTTTCCCTGGGAGGGAAAGACAAAATCAAAGAGTTTAGAAAAATGCATTACAAAAGAGTTCACAAACATTCATTGCAAAATTCAAGCCATTTGGTGAGCACCAAATTTGGTACTCGCCAAATGGTAAAGCCATTTGGCAAGCGCAATATGACTTGTTATGTGTTTTTTTTGCAATTTGGCACCAAAATTGTGTCACAGATCCAAGCATTTACCCTACCATCACATGTCAGATATTTAATTATATATGAAGCAATAGAAGACCAAACCCATGGCATAGATAATATTTTAGTACCTTGGGAGGATGAGTCTAAGTTCTCACCATGTACTCTAAATTCATCCCTACTAGCAACAACATTTTCCATGAATGGAAACTCTTGCCCTTCTTTTGGAAATCCTAAAACCCATATAATGGTGGCCTTTGAAGCATACACTTTCAACCCTCCTATAGTCACCTCATCATGTTCTAAATTAGCAACAAATTGTTGGGTCATAGCTTTATTGAACTCTATGAGTTTCAAGAAGTAATGTATCCAACCAACATGTTAAAAAATAAGCAACACCAATCTGTCCTCCATTGTTTGATTGTATGTAGATAGTTCTCTTTAGATTATATCACTTCCCATGATGACAATTTTCTATTTATCACTTTTTCCACACCAATCCCTTTATTCTTGTGTGCAAATGTAGTTTTTCTACCCCTTCTCCTTTCATTTAATGTTTGAATTATAGCTTTGATGGTAGGATTGTATACATAATGGTGAAAAATAGAATGGCAAAGGATTTGGAGAAAGTGTTTGTGTTTTATAAATCAGGAAAATGAAAGTGAAGAGTACTACTTCTCCCCAACTAAACGTATTACGTACATGTTGGTGTTTTCCCAGTACACCTAAAGAATCTTTAACGAGTAGCCAACTCCTATATTTAAGACCCTTAAAGCGAATGGCCAACTAACAAGACTCAGTTGAAAACTACAATCTTCTACTCTTCAGGCTCTGTGGGAGCTAGGAGGGTGTTCCTTTTAGCATTTTATTTGACTATTTCAATAAATGACATAGAAAATCGCAGATTGGTTCCTATAAGGGGTAAACAACACAATTCACTCAAAGGTTGGCTAATATTTAAGCAAATATCCATCAATTTACTAGGAACATGGAAAATATCTCACGTACATGCTTCATTGCAGATAATTTTAAAAGATTTGCATTCTAAACTTGAATTTATAGTCTAATATTTTATCATCATTCAAAAGGAAAATACCACAAAAAATAGGCCAGTGTCTTCATTGATTGGGTAATGGAGTCATTCTTCTTACAATCTATCATGCAAAAATTCTTTAAATCTGATAATTATGGACTTATTTCCATAAGGACTTGTGTTGTGGAAACTCTTTGCACATAATTCATCACCTCTTACCAAATTATCAGTAAATCATTACAAATTCATGGTCTCATTTAAACATTTAATTGATTCATTGAACCAAGGAAAAAATGAGGGCATGCATTCAAATGAAACATTCAAAGATGAACCAAATATACTTGATATTATATTCAAAACTTGAAAAATGGTTTATAAAGAAGAGTGAATGAACTATGTATGGGATTTACTTTCGATATCGGTATTTTCTACAAAACTTATTAATATTTTCATATGCAGAGTTGAAAACCAAGACTATTTGACTACCCTAATTTTTGGTATTCTTTTATTTTCTACCCTTTTACATACTAGACCTAAAGACTCAAAAAGTTAGAAGCCCTACAAATGAGCCTTGAATTTCCTTTTATAGAGTAAGGGAGCCAACAAGCACCCAGATCGAAAGGCAGTTACATTACAAAATTTCATTTTGCACCAAATTTTGATTGCATTTCAAAATTCCCCACATGATAATTCTATTGAGACGGGGAAAACACAATTGCCACAGCTGCCCTAAAGAAGAAAGAAACTACTACCAAAATTTCCTCGATCACCATGCAAGAAACAATATTGACATTCAAATTACCATGAGGGCACATAGTCAGCATCCAACACGCCAAAACTTAACCACACACGCAGACAGAAAAAAACCGCAATAGAAAATATGAGTCAACACAAAATTTTCACTTCACCACCACCCTTTTAATCAACCAGAAGACCCTCCACCAGTAGGACACACACCACGGTACACACACCCACTTCGTGTCATAGCAAGGGTTGGAGATGAAACTTCAACTCCTTTCTCAACTTTGTCTCTTTCATCACATGAGCATTTAGTCTGCTCGGAGTCCTAATAGCCAAAGGATGAACAAATAACACCTCTACCTCAAGAGATAGAGCTCCACCTAAGGTTGCTAGATACTAGAAATAACTAGAGTTTGTCTTCATTTCACTATTAGATGAGCTATTAGTAACATCAATGAGAGAGTTCTATCATTTGAATGATCCAGAACTATACCTAATTTTCCTTTGCAACAATGAGAAATGGGATAACAACAATCATCAATGCTTTGATGAGAACACACATGTGAGCTGGGAAATTTGTTGGCATGTGTATTGTCATCGTTTATTTCCCAAGTGCATGGAAATCTATGGATCATACTTCATGATTGCCAACAATTAAGTCTCCACACACACGAAGATCAATTTGATCACTCTTGTAAGGAGTATGTTATTAATGAACGTTGGATACAAGAAGAAACGACTATCATGTGTTTGTTTTCCAATTTTAAATATCTATCATCAATCTTGTGATGAGTTGGGAGATCACATGACTCACATTGGGCTAATAGGATTTGAATTCTAGCAATACTTGCTCCATTTGTCTCCAACTAATAGCATGGATCCAAGTCAAGCAACAACCTACCCATTGGTGGGTCTCATCTGTCTCGTGGGCTAGGCAAACTATTCCATGTATCAGGATCTCATTGATCCTGCAACTTCTAACAGGCATTCACTTTCTCCCTGTGAGCCAGTGGGGAATGGTTCAGATTGCACCCCATGATATAATCACCACCGTCGGTTTAGAACCATGGGAAATAAGTGGGATAGTGGAGGCCAAGGCCCACGTCTATATGAGGACACGTGTCCTCATCTCGTTGCCCTCACATTGCATAACTAGGTGGAATTTATTGCCCACAAGCTACTGGAATATGACCAAGATCATTTCCTACAGCCTCAAATCTCAAAACCTACACACACGACAAGGGTAGAATTTAATAAAGGTCCATTGTTAGGCTGACAGTGACATAACCCTCCTGGGTGGATGACTTAAATCTAGGTTACTGGGGAAAATTAAAACCTGACTTTAGGAAATATATAAGGTCAATGGCTGGTTGGGTGACCAATGCTCTTAACCAAAGGGGCCAATGGATGGATGCATATGATGGCTCAGGTGATAACTTAAGATATTGGCAATCAGGTAAAGCAAGTCAACATGAAATTAGAACAACCAAGGGTTTTCAAATACAAAACCTTGTCCTAATCATGAAGATGAGGGTTTAATTTGCAATCCAAGTCCATGGGAATTCTAGAGATTATATAAATTTTGGAAGCTCCATTAGTGGCTCATGCTCGGGGATGTATACCTCCAATGGGTATAACAAGAATCTGAATCTCAGGTTGAAGCAAACCAGGGTAGAAGACCAAAACCTAGGAGCATGCCCAGACAAGGCAAGCAGACACAACAAGAAGTAAACACACCAAACCAACCTATGCACACTATTTAAAAAATATACATTGCAATTTACTTCAATAAATTGGTGGCCCCTAGCCCCCAAAATTGAGGGACAATGTTTTCCTCTATCAAACTCCTTGGCCTATTTTACTGGCAATGGGTCCACATGAAAATTATGCAATTCCAAGTTGTTAGCACCAGCATAATCAATAGTGCATATGACATTTGATGTAACATTGCTACATTTATCCTTCTCAACTATAGGTTCATCAAGCTAGAGTGGGAATATGAAACCCTCATACTCCACACTATCATGAAGTGTAGAATAACATTCCACTTTCTCATCAAACTTAAAATCCCCATAGACATTTTGGCTTATATCTGGCCAATCTTCTATAAGATCAGGGGAAAGAAAAACATGATCAGGCATATCCTCATTCTATTTGTCACAAGTGTTGTCTTCATGAGATGAAAAAAATTCCATGATAAGGTCCATAAGATAAGGAGAATCTACAAAAAATTCCATTGCAACTTCATACTGACTTATATCATTCCCCTGGTTACCTATTCCTTTGAAATTCTCCTCGCATGGATGAAATAATCCTGCAATACTAACATATTCTGCAGAATCATCAAGTATTTCCTTCCCCTAAACATAAAATAATGTTGTCTAAGTGTCCATTCTTTTATCTTGATTTACCTCTTGATCTCCTTAGAGTGGACTTCTTTTTACATCAAGGAAAATATCATCATGTGGAACATCAATAGCTGACATTTCAACCACCTTTTCAAGTAGACAGCTAGTTACCATAGGAAAATTAGCATAATCATCTACATCCCTTTTGACATCCATGCTACATTCAAAGTTGACATTATAATATTTAACTTCTTTAGCATGTGAGCTATTGTCACATTTAGACTCCATCAAGTCTAAGGCATTCTCTTGATACTTATCAAGTACAATCTGCTTAATCACATGTTGGGAAACTAGTTAACCAATTTTTTTGTCTCCACATCCTCCATTTTGTTAGGGGACTATCCATTCAAGGGTGGAATTTTCAAAGGAAAAGTTACCAACATTAATATTACCTTGATTTTTGTTTGCACCATCCATGACACATCCACTAGTATTATTTGCTAAATACTCATCAGGGTTATCTTCAAAAAGAGGATTGCTTCTATACCAATAGGAATTATCACTTATAACCTCACTGTCTAATGCAGGTTCATCAAATAAAGGATTTTGTCATACCTTCATGATAGTTGCATGTACCTCATCTTCCTCAATGTTAGGATTCCAACAATTTTGATCATTGGTGCATTCAAATTCAGGGGAATCACTTGAGGAACAGAGAGAAACATTCTCAACATCCTCCTCATCATTTACACTCACAATAATTGATCCATATTCAAAGAATTCTTCACATGAAGAGTACTTCTCACGACCTAGGAAACATGAAACACACACCCTTAAGGTTGTTAACATATCCTCCACTAGAAGCAAGGGATTCCATCTCCACTTCATAAGAAGAATCATATTCAATAGAAAATTGTCAAAACTCGATCTCATCACTTTGATTCCTCATTTGTGCCATATCATTGAAGCCAAGTGTATTTCCCTCACTGCCTTGTGCATGATGAGTGCTAGCTAAATCAGTCTGTAAGGTTTCACCATGTACTTTTTGTGTTTGCTCATATGTTATGACATCCCAAGGGATATAATTAGGTACTATATCCTTGTTCTCACACTCTGTCTCTTCATCCTCATCAGTACTACATGCACTTATTTCTATGTTGCTTGTAAAATAAAAATATTCAACAGTTAGTTGTTCAAACTTAATGCTTCTACTTGATCTATCAACCTTAATCCCTGATCCTCCTCACTATGGCAATGAGTGCCCACATTCTGGGAAACAACTAGGGGCATATGACCATGCTCAATTTATTCCATATTATTTATCTAATCTACTACCTGATCAAGGCTATGAGGCCTTTGATTCTCAAACCACTAGCTTGATCCTAATATTTAATCTTCACAAAAAAAATTAATGCACATTACATCACTAGGCCTAAAAATCTTGGGTATCTCCATTAGAACATCCAATAATCTTTGAAAAAAGTCATATGGTGACTCATTCACATGTCTCTTCATTTCATACAACTTTCTAACAAAGAAAATAAAGTCAGCCTTTCCCATCCTTGGTTGATGTGAGGTTGATGCTTGCTCATGTTCTACATCTAGTGGGAGTATTGTTGATGCAACATCTATGGTATCCTTTTAATGAAAAACATTTTTACTTCCTAATTGGCTTGGCTCAATAGCCTGAATGTTATTAAAACTACTACTAGCAATCACAGGTTTTCTCATGATTGAGTATTTCAAATTATTCTCAATGTTCCTAGCCTCTTGGTAGGCTTGTTGTAAGGTGGTAGGCTCTTCAATCTTAACAAGAAGCTCATATTACTATCAAATGTTCCCAATTATACAACCAAACACTCTGCATCGTTTGGTCTCATGTGCTAAGGGATTTCCCTTATGACCTTGAAAAATCTAAGGTTGAAAGCAGGGACTAATTCCCCCTTATCCCTAGAAATTTCCATGAAATTATTTCTTGCAACACTTGGGTTTATCCTTTCACCAAACTGGTCCATGAAGGCTGCCTTAAGTTCATTCCAACAATGTATAGAAGAATCAGGCATAAAAGAGAACTATTCTCTTGCATCTCCTTTCAAATATTGAACATATAGATTCATAACCACATCTTCGCAATCTATCTCATAATCACCCATCACGTCAGAAATTTCTTGCACATGCTTGCTTGTTGATTCTAACTTCTCACCACTAAATTTTGTCATTTTGTCCCTGACCTCGGGTGGTATTGTATTTGGGTAGCCACATACATTGTCAAAGCTAATTTCCTTGTACCTATCAGTACTAAAACTACTTTGGTGAGACAATGACTGTTCACCTTGCATGTCCTTTTCCATATTTGTGCCAGATGATGTGAATTGATAACCTATCTTTAGCTCTTGAAAAGGAATTTAGAATACTCCAAGAAAACATACAATATTATCCTAATTCCTTTCACAAAATATAATCCTAAGCTTCTAGCATATGCAGTTCTTACAAATGCTAACTAAGATCTAACAATTTGACATGCTCCTTTCATCATTATGCAAAAATTTAACTTGTACATAAAAGCATGCTAAAATATTACTATCATTCCCTCATCCAGTGCTAATTCACTCATTAGGGAATCATTTGCATGCCCAGTATGGGAAATTTATCTTGATTTACCAGTAATACGCTCCTATTTCTTCAAATTCTATGAAAATATCTGGTAATTTTTAGCATATGACTATCCTTTTCCTTGTAAGTTGCAGATCCAATCAATTGATGTATGCTTTAATAGGCTCTTTGAGTCAGAGTCACCACCTCCTTCCCAAGGACTAAACTTCATCTAAGATGAATTTTCTTTACAAGTAATACATGTTTTGGGCTAGCTTCCATAGTAGAGTCACATTCGGATCCTTCAGTGTTTGTTGTACTAAAAATATTTTCCAGGTTCTAGAATTTGTTGTTATCCAATCAAGATGTTCACGTTAGCTTCACCCTTTGACTTTTCATTCTGTATTTTTTTTTGGAGAATGAGAATTTCCCCAACAAAGTCTCCATTCTATTGGTGTTTTCTGAGTACACCTAAGGAATCTCTTAAGAGTAGCCAAATCCTATATTAAAGACCCTTAAAGTGAATTTCCAACTGACAAGACTCAGTTGAAAACTACAATCTTCTACTCTTTAGGATCTATGGTACCTAGGAGGGTGTTCCTTTTAGAATTTTATTTTACTATTTCAATAAATGACATAGCAAATCACAGACCGGTTCCTATAAGGGGTAAACAACACAATTCACTAAAAGGCTGGCTAATCTTTAAGCAAATATCCATCAATTTACTAAGAACATGGAAAATATATCACGTACATGCTTCATTGTAGATAATTTTAAAATATTCGTATTCTAACCCTGAATTGATAGTCCAATATGTTATCATCATTGAAAAGTAAAATACCATGACAAAAAGGCCAGTGTCTTCATCAATTGGGTAATGGAGTCATGCATCTTATAACCTATCATGTAGAAATTCTTTAAATCTAATAATTATGGACTTATTTCCATAAGGACTTGCATTATGGAAACTCTCTGGACATAATTCATCACTTCTTACCAAATTCTCAGTAAATCATTACAAATTCATGGCCTCATTTAAACATTTAGTCGATTCATTAAACCAAGGAAAAAATGAAGGCATGCATTCAAATGAAACATTCAAAGATGAACCAAATATACTTGATATTATATTCAATACTTGCAAAATGGTTTACAAATAAGAGTGAATGAACTATGTATGGGATTTACTTTTGATATTAGTTGTTGACACCTAAATTTGGACACTTTCATTTGTCCAAATTTGTCCCTTTTAAGTTAAACACCCCCTTACTCATGTTAATTGGGTAATATTGCTATTATCTAATTAATACCCTTAATTCTCCTAAATCCCTAAGGTATCTAGTTAAATAATTAAATACCCTACCCTCTTTAATCCCCCTTTAATCAAATGAATTAGATAAATATGACATTTATTTAATTTCTCACATGTCACATCCTTTTCTTAATCTTAATCAACCTCCTAATCTCATCATTAGGGATGTGCACATGTCTAGTTCTTGATTAAGATGTGTCACATCCTCCAAATTTTGCAAGTTGGCTTCTAATCTTCCTTATCCACTAACTATCTTCTAATCACTGATTAGCTAGCCTAATCAATACCTTGGTCAACTCTCCCCATCCCCCAAAGAATTTTTAATTCTTTTTTATCGTTCCAACACTTTCCTATTTCCCATGCAAGTTCTAGAATCTTTGACTTGTAACATCACTCACATGTGTCAAAGTCTTCTAGAATCTTTGACTTGTCACATCACTCACATGTGTCAAAGTCTTCTAGAATATTTGACTTTTCGCATCATTCACATGTGGACCTTGTCTTATCCAAGGTATTTCTCACCTCTCTTTTTGGTAACCTTGTCTTATCCTTAAGATTTCCCAATCATTGTGAATTTAAAATTCATTTTTATTTTCCAAAAGCTTTTCTCTTTCCCATGTGATCATTAAGAGGTCACATCAAGCCACATAATAAGGTACTTGCAAGTACCTCCATCACATGCCATCTTCCACCTCATGTGTTTGTGTGACACTTCATCTACCACATGGCAAGATGTGAGGGATTGTGAGACCTCAACTCACCATAACCCTTCATCTTGGCCATGGTGGCTCAATCTTTGCCATTGAATTCTCTATAGAATTCAATTTCTTCTATACATAACCCCCTTTTTTCATTCATTCAAACACTTTAAGCATCCAAGTACCCTCATGCTAGAAAAATTGTGAGCCATTTTCAAGCCTCCATTAAGCAATTACTTGCATTCCCAACCATTTTGCATATTTACTTTCACTTCATCACTTTGCATCAATCCATTTTAATCCATTTCCATCAAAAGGAGCATATATACCAACTAGCATCATAGGCCAACCAAGGAGATTGATACACAAGGAAGGTATACTCATTTTCTTTACTTTTCTTTTGTGTTTCCTTTAGGCTAATCACGAAGTGGTTTATTGTTTTCTTATTGCATTCTTAGTTTAGTTATTTTGCATATTTAGAATAGGTTAGTAGAAAAAACTTGTTCACATTTCTGGCACACCCGGTGGGACCCACAAATGAGTCCCTATCTTTTATGTTTGTTGTTTTTTGAGTTCTTATAGGTTCAGGTTGTAGACAGGCAACCCCACCCATTATTTTCTATAGAGGGGCATACCTACCCATGAGGGGTGTACCTATGCAAGAGGGGCATACTTTCCCTCCTAGATGAGCGAACCTGCCCTTGACAGAGGTCAAACAATAATCAAAACTCGGTTTCAGTCTATTTTCTAACTGTTTTCTATAGAGGGGCATACCTTCCCTTGCAGAGGGGTGTACCTACCCAAGAGGGGCATACCTACCCTTGTAGAGGGGCATACCTATCCTGGGGAGGGGCAGACCTACCCAAAACAAAGTTTTTTGCAAGGTAAAATTGTTGTTTTTAGCTCTTTTTCAGGTTGTTTCCTAACTATTTTCTGTAGAGGGGCATACCTACCCAGAAGGGGTGTACCTACCCTTGTAGAGGGGTGTAATTTTCTAGGAGCAGTGTACCTACCCTTATAGAGGGGTGTACCTACCCTGGATAAGGGCGAACCTACAGAGATAGAGCCTTTCTGTGAGGTAAAACAATCATTTTAGCTTTGTTTTGGCTTCAGCTTTCATTGTTTTGAGACTCTAACAATCTAACATCATCTATTTGTGAATTTGTTTGTGTTTTTTCTAACATTCATGTAGCTTATTTCATGATTGATGAAGAACAAAGATCAAAACAACTAACACTTTCTCTTGCAAGATGATCAGTTTGCATAGTTTCCTTATCATTTTGCTTATTGTTTTTGCTTATCAACTTAGGCACATAGTTTAATTAGGGGGTGTCAAATCTATTTTTTTCTATGTTTTCAAGTCCATTGTGTCACCCAAGATGGCACAAAATCATTCAAGATTTCCCCTTGCACTTCGTGTGAGCCTGGGGAGCAGTCGAAAATGATTAGTGCTCTCTTTCTAGTAGGACCTGCTTGGGGATTTCATCACCCCAAGGGATGATCCCAACCATGCATACTGGTAGGGTATACAAAGGGGGGAGAGCCAAAGTTGTACTCCAATCCCATCATGTCATGTCTGGCGGATCATCAAAGCTAGGGTGATACCTAGATAGACGTGAAGAGTTGGTCTAAGCTCTTCAGTATCTCATTGGGGTTCCTGACTCACGCCTGTAGATAGGCTTGTGTTCACAGTTGTGCCTCATGTACCGAGAGTATATTGAGGACTCCCTAGATTCCTTGTCCATCCTATATTAAGGACTGTGTCAGCCATACCCTTTTAATACTAGTCTTAGGATTGTGCTGCTTGAACTATTTTCCTCATGTGAAACCGGTGCAATACTATTGAGTCAAGTCAGCCTTTGCTTTTTGCTTGTTGTTTGTAATATTTTAGGTCCTTTTCCATAACTATTCTCACCTAATTCAAGCTAAGTTTTGGTATAGAGTGGAAAACCTGCCCTGTAGAGGGGCGTACCTGTGCTCCAGAAGGGCGAACTTTCCCTCCAAATAGTCAATTTTACCTTCTATTTAATCAAACAACTTGTTTCTTAGGTTGGGCATACCTACCCTACAGAGGGGAATACCTACCCCATAGAGGGGTGTACCTACCCTACAAGGGGGTGTACCTTCCCTAACTTGGGAGTACCTACCCTCCAAACAACCTTTTTCATCATTCATTCATCCATTTCCAACACTCATTTGCTCATTCTAAATACTCATTTGAACATTCTAAGCAATCATCCCAACATTTCTAACACCCTTTCATCATATTGAGCAATCATCCACTCATTTAGAGCAATCACCCTCTCATTCCGAGCGCCTATTTACTTGATTTGAGCATCTGTTTCTGCCTATTTTTCACTAAACAGGAAAAATTTCCCTTATCCTTGGGAAAACCTGCCCTTAAGTTGGGCGTACCTACCCTTTAAAGGGGTGTACCTACCCTCTAAAGGGGCGTACCTACCCTAACTTGGGAAGACCTGCTCTCCAAACAACCTTTTTCATCGTTTGTTTAGTCATTTCAAGCACCCATTTGCTCATTCTGAGTACTTGTTTTCCCATTCTGAGCATTCATCCCTCCATTCCAAATATCCATTCCCCATCCAAAAAATTCATCCTCTCATTCAGAGAACTCATTTACCTAAGCCGATCACCCATCTTCTACCTATCTTTCACCAACAGGAAAACTTGACCTATCCTTAGGCGTACCTACCCTCTAAAGGGGTGTACCTACCCTATAAAATGGCATACCTACCCTAACTTGGGTGAACCTACCCTCCAAACAGTCATTTTCACCCTTCATTTAGTCATTTCTATCACCCATTTGCTCATTCTGAAGGCCCGTCTCCTCAGTTCGACCATCCAACTCCTCGTTTCAAGTCTTTGTCTCCTCATTCTAAGCATCCATTCCCCATCCCAAACATTCGTATCCTCATTCTGAGCATTCATCCCCTAGATCTGAGCAGTCATCTCCTTGATCTGAGTAGCCATCCACCTATTTTGAGCATCCATTCTCTACCTATCTTTCACTGAATATCCTTGGGTGTACTTGCCCTGTAGAGGGGCGTACCTGCCCTCTAAAGGGGCATACCTGCCCTATAGAGGGGTGTACCTTCCCTCTAAAGGGGCATACCTGACCTATAGAGGGGTGTACCTACCCTGCAAAGGGGCATACCTACCCTGCAAAGGGGTGTACCTTCCCTAATTTGGGTGAACCTTCCCTTCAAATAGCTATTTTCACAATCTGTTCAATCATTTCGAGCACCCATTTGCTTGTCATCAACACTTTTTTTTAAGTCATCATTTAATTGACCAAACCACATAGGTACTCTTCTTAGAACATCATTATAGTCCATATCTATCATCAAATCATCCATTCCAATCATCTAGACTTCATTTTAGGGGTTTTGATTTTTATGCAGAAACTTCTTGAGGCCATAACTTTTGACTCGGGTGTCTGATTGGGCTGAAATTTTATGGGTGGTTTTGTTATGAGGTGGCATGTGGATTCCTAATTGAACCTTAGTCAATTGGTCCCCATTTTGGCACATTTTTGGGGCTTCAAAATTTCATCTTGACTCTCAAAATCATAATTTAGTGTTTTTTTTTTCAGTTTTTGAAAAATTGTTTTCGTTAATAACTTAGAATGCGTGTCTCAAATTTATCCTTTCATCATCAATAGTGGTCAAGGGAAACCCTAATTACATCGATGACGATAATGGAAGTCTTGTCGATCAAGAAGAATATGACATAGATCCCCTGGATGCTATCATTTCTAATAAGATTTCACCAACCGCTTTCCACAATATAATCATCCCTTCAAGCTATCCTATTATGTCTTCATCCATTCCTAATCACGCTCCTTGTGCTACCTTTGACAAAGGATACTCACTATCTTCCTTCTCAGCATATCCATCATATCCTTCATCTACACATTCCTCTTATCCAACACCCACATCCCCTTATCCTAATCCATCATCCCAATATTCCTATCCTAATCTACCATCCTAATATTCCCATCCTAACTACCACCCCAATACTCCTATTACAATCCCACATCTGTGTCCCCCTATCCTAATCCTCCTTCCCAGTCTTCCCATCCTAATCCTACATCAACACCTTCTTATCTTAACCCCACACCTCCATCAACCTATCCTAATCCAACATCCACATCTCCCTATCCTAATCGACCCTCCACATCTTCCCATCTTAATCCACCATCTCAATCTTCCTATCCTAATCCACCATCCCAATACCCTTACTACAATCCATTAGCTGTATCCTCTCATCCTAATCCACAATCCATGTCCCCTTATCTTAATTGACCACTCCAATATCCCTACCTTAACCCTCCATCTACTCCTAGTCCTACATTCAATCCCATTCCCCCATTTAATCCTAGTCCACAAATCCATAGTCCTTCATCCACTCCTACCTTGCCATCTAAGTCTAGAGTATGCAAGTTTCTCACTCAAGAATTTCTCCAAGGACTTATGACAAAGAAGACATCCCCAACTCCACATCATGAAGTCATCGAACCATGCCATCTCAATTCATCACCTATGGTCACTAGTCAGGAGACCCTTCTCCATACCACACCTATCATTGATAGTACCACCCCTAGCACCATTGAAACCATTGAAATCATCAAACTCACTGAATCCATTGAACCCCCATCTCGTACTCTGAGAGCCACTGAATCTAGCGAAGACACCCAAATCCAATCCACTCCTCCCACTCCTAGCAACACTGAAATCCATTCCCATAAACTTCATGAATTCTCCATCCTTCCATCTCCCCCACTTGAGGAGTCCCTCCAAGATTCCATTATCATGACTCCCAAACAAGATGAGTCATGCCAAGATCCTGATCCAAATCATACCAACATATCCCCTTCTCCAAATCAAGATCCTACCATCCCTTCTAGTCCTTCTCAAGATCACAGTCCCCCATCCATTCCATCCCATGATCCCCTTGTCATTCAAGATTCCATCGCTCCATCTCATGAGCCCTTATCACTTGCTACCAAAAATATAGATCCTATCATATCACCTAATCCATCTCCTGATACTACCAATCCAAATGTTGTTATCCCATCATCTCCGTCTCATGATCCTCCATTGTCGCCTAAACCTACTATCCCCTCACTACTATTATATCCCCTTGGTACTCTCACATTCTTCCATGGTGGTCTCCTTGCAGAAGAAAAACAAAGCATATATACTACCCATCATCCTCCACCTAATAATGGACTTGCATCATTCTTCCAAAATAACAAAAATCCTATCATGGATCACATGCTCAAGAACATGAACTATCAAGGAAAAGGTTTAGGCCTTCATGAGCAAGGTATTTTAGAGCCCATCCAGGTCAAAGAACAAATCTATATGCAAGGTCTTAGACATATCTCTCAAGACTCACAATCTAAAGATGTTGGTACAACCTCTATACATCCTCAACAAGCCTCTTCCAAAAGAAATATAGGCTCTTCCCATCTCTCCACCAGATCATTTACTACCATCCCTCCTCCTCCATAGTATCGCCTCAAAACAACCATCCACATTCCCCCCTCATCTACTCCATCCACCATCTCCCATCCTTCATCTACTCCATCCATTTTGGGTCCTTATGTCCCTCCACCCACCATCACACATCCTCCATCCACCAAGTCTATTTTGGGCCCTTATATCCCAAAAGCACCTCCTCCATCTCGTCCTATTCATCCTTTCACCCTTCCATCACCCATCCATGTCACCCATCATCAACAACCCATGTTCCCTAATTAGGATCAACAAAGGCATGCACCCACACATCCTCCATCCACATATCATCCCCAAAATCCCATCTCCATCACTCCACACCATCCATCTCATCACACCCATCCCATTGCTTCTAAAGAACTTTGGATACTAAAATAAAAATGCATGAATCTAAAAATCCACATGAATCAAAAGATCCTAATGTCCCCTCTAAAAGACATGTTTACTAAAAGAAAATTCAAATCCAAAATCCAAATCTAATCCAAAATCAAGTCCATAGGCCACAAAGACCCACCAAAACAAAAATCAAAACCATGTGGATCCCAAAGAAAAAAGATGCAATTCCTTCAAATAAAAAATTTGTAACAACATCCAAAGTTGCTAATCCGAAAGCCAATCATACACATCCTCCATCTCCTAAATCTATTTTGGGTCCTTATTTCCCAAAATCCACTATCCCATCTCATCCATTATCCCCACATTCTTGATCTATTAATCCTCCTATCCTTTCACATCCACCACCATATGTGCCAATGTTGGTCCTAAACACTTCTCCCCATCACACGTCTACCCCATCATTCCATCCATATACTTTCCATCATCCCATCCATTATCCCACATATCTCCCTCATCCAACCCCTTTAATCCATCCTCTTGCATAATCCATTTATCCTAATAAGGTTGTACCAACATCCAATAGTCATTTCATATGGAATTCGATGCTTAAGTCCTCCATCCACCTCCTTATCACATGTCTTGTAAATCCACTTATCCACATCCCTATCCTTATCCATCTCCATCCACGGTCTATCCAAAATTCAAAAATAAAAAAATAAAAAAAATCAAAGAGTAATGAGAAATAATTCATCCAATGGTGAAAACTTGGCAAACAAGTGCCTTGGATAAGTACAATGATGAAAACCTAAAAAATATGCATCATGTGTAAATCCCCCATCCAATTTCCTTCTGCAATTGGGGGAAACTCCATCCCCTTCATCCATCAACTGCATCCCCTTGACCCATCTCCTCCATCCCACCTATCTTACATATCTTGTCTGTCATATCCTATTTTCCTCCATCCTCCCTATGATCTTGATTTAGATAGGGGAAAACATACATTAATGTTTGGACACCTCTTGGAATAAATCCCCCTTATCCATACACTATCCTAATCCTTATCCACATCCATCTACCTTTCTTTTCCACCCATCATGCTACCATTAATCTCCCTTCCTTATCCATGCATCCTATCCATATCCATCTCACTCCTTTATTTTCCTATCTTTCTATCTTCCATCCCCCTGCCTCATTATACATGACATATCTAGAGTGGGCGAATCTACTTTCTTTGTGACATAAGTCCTTGGAGACATCATTCATCCAAACAATCCTTTCCATCTCACCATCCTCATCTTCCTATCCATCATAGCATCCCTTTTCATCTATCCATTTGGTAACCTTTTCCTCATCCAAATCCTTATCTTCCTATCCATCTAACCCAAAATCCCTTTCATCTCCCCATTCTTATCTCCTTACCAATCCAAACAATCCTTTTCATCTCCCCATCCTTATCTCCTTATCCTCATCCCATCTTATATTCCCTTGTCATTAGTATCTAGCTATAGGCTATTCTCCATGCAATCCAATGCCATCTATCTTATCACCATCACTTCTACTTCTTTTGCACATCTTTTCAGTCTCCTATCCTTTCTCATCATTTATCTCTCCATCGTATCATCCTCCTACTTTATTTTGATGATTTGGATAACTATCCTATCCCTAAGCTTTGATCATCAATATCTTATCCAATGCACCAGGTCTATCTTGTCTCTTCATATTAGTCCTATCGTTTTATCCCCTTGTTAGGGTTATCTCATCATCCTTTATCCATCGTTTGTCTTTGGTTATTTTTTTGAACTATGTTTCCCCTACACTTTCACGTAGGCAAGTTTGATCATTTGATCTGCCACCAGGGTTCCTTTATCATCTATCATTAGTCTTTCTAATTTTTTCCATCCAGTCTTTATCATCCATCATCGATCTCCATCATCCTCTTCCCGCTTTTATCCATGGTTAGTTGATAGCATTTTATTGAACTATGAGGGCTTTGTGCTTTCATGTAGGCAAAGCTAATCTTTGATTGGCCCCTAAGCCCCTAGGTCTTTAGGGTGTGTCAGTCTCGTGTCTTATCTGTCTTGGGTCGTGTCATCAAGCTATGCCCTTATTTAACTGGTTCTTAACAAATAAGATCCACTTGTATTGTGAGATTCAATTAGTTTCGAATATCCTATGTCATGTTGATCTTTTAGTTTAGTATCCATCATTTATCTCAACATGATGCATCCTTCCTAATAGACCTCATCAATCCCATCCACCCCCTTGATCCTATGGCAAAGGACATTAGAAATTGTTTGTGATCTCTTGATACTTTTGGATTTTGTTTATCATTTGAGCTCCCTATCATCGCTTGTCAAGGTTGCCATGATCAATCATATTATGGTGTGTTTTGACTGGTCAACATAGGGGCATATCTTGATATTTTCTTTGTTCCTATCTTCCTGGTTGTCTCGCATAGTATCCACCAAGATCCCTGTGGTCTTGTGTTATGCTGGGGCATCCTCTTATGCTTGTGGTTATTCCAATGCCTAGCTTGACCAAGGTATTTGTGACTTGGGGTGTTAGAATAACCTTCTTGTCTGTTGTGTTTTTGTTATGCATTAGACACAAATAGGCCTTGGTTCTTCATACCCTGGCATCTTGTGTCTTATTCTATAGAAAAAATTAGTGCTCTGAAAATGGAAAATTGCATTAGGACTACATTTCATCTCCCATTCCATCCCCTCATCTATCATAAATCCCCCCATCCATTCATCCTTCATCAATATCCCTCCCCAATCCATCCAATCTCTTATCATGATCTCTTCAATCTTCTTAGAATAATATCGATTGGTTATTCTAAGCATCTTGTCCCCCATCATTTTTATTCCTTTCATCCATCTCACATCCCAATCTAATCCTCATCCAATCAAATCTAGCAAAAATCATCTAATCACATCCTTGGTCTTGTTCCCAGCCTTGCTACAAGCCTTGATCCAATCATCATCATCATCATCTTCATCATCATAGGGATATGTCCTTCCCTATTCTTTGGTGTTGTTCTAGGATGTATTCGTCCCTCATCAACAAAACTTTCATCATCATCAGTGGGATGTATCCTTCCCTATCATTGTGTTTTGTTGGGATATATAATTCCCTCATTGACAACAATCCATCCATCATCAACCCATTTTGGCTTGTAGCTTGACTGGGGCAACATCACCTTTGTCCTTAAATCCATTTGTGCTTCATCCATATCCTATCACTTATCCTCCACTATTATCCATCATTTTGCATCATCTTCCCCATCTACTCTTGCATCACCTCATCCATTTCAAGAGCACACCCGTGTTCTCTTGAACCTGTATGTCCTCTCGAGGGGGAATCCTTCATCCCTAATCTTCATATTCACTCCCATCATCTTTCCTCCTAGTCACTCCTTTGAATGATTGGGGATCCTTCATCCCTAATATTCATCTTCACTCCCATCATCTTTCCTCCTAGTCACTCCTTTGAATGACTAGGGAATCTTTTCCAATCTAACCATCTTCATCTTAGTCTTATTTTTTAATCTTGTTTGAAATGATGCTACTTCATAACATAATCTCAAAGAGGGGAAAAATGTAGACACCTACATTTGGACACTTAAATTTATCCAAATTTGTCCCTTTTTGTCTAAACACCCCCTTATTCATGTTAATTGGGTAATATTGCTATTCTCTAATTAATACCCTTAATTCTCCTAAATCCCTAAGTTATCTAGTTAAATAATTAAATACCTTACCCTCTTTGATCCCATTTTCATCAAATGAATTAAATAAATATGACATTTATTTAATTCCTCACATGTCACATCCTTTTATTAATCTTAATCAACCTCCTAATCTCATCATTAGGAATGTGCACATGTCTAATCCTTGCTTAGGATGTTTCACATCCTTCAACTCTTTCAAGTTGGCTTCTAATCTTCCTTAGCCACTAATTATCTTCTAATCACTGATTAGCTAGCCTAATCAATACCTTGGTCAACTCTCCCCATCCCCCAAGGAATTTTTAATTCATTTTTATCCTTCCAAGGCTTTCCTCTTTCCCATGCAAGTTCTAGAATATTTGTTTCACATCACTCACATGTGTCAAAGTATTCTTTTTGGGAACCTTGTCTTATCCTTAAGATCTCCCAATCATTATGAATTTAAAATTCACTTTTATTCTCCCAAATATTTCCTCTTTCCCATGTGATCATTGAGAGGTCACATCAAGTCACATTCCAAGGTACTTGCAAGTACCTCCATCACATGTCATCTTCCACCTCATGTGTTCTTGTGACACTTCATCTACCACATGGCAAGATGTGAGGGCTTGTGAGTCCTCAACTCACTATAGCCCTTCATCTTGGCCATGGTGGCTCAATCCTGAGGATTGAGTTCTCTAGAGAGTTCAATTTATTCTCTAAATACCCCCCTTTTTTCATTCATTCAAACACTTTAAGCATTCAAGTACCCTCATGCTAGCAAAATTGTGAGCCATTTTCAATCCTCCATTAAGCAATTACTTGCATTCCCAACCATTTTTCATATTTACTTTCACTTCATCACCATGGCATATTTAGTTTAGCCTTCATCCCACTTTGTATCAATCCATTTTCATCCATTTCCATCAAAAGGAGCATATATACCAACCAACATCATGGGCCAACTAAGGAGATTGATACACAAGGAAGGTATAATCATTTTCTTTACTTTTCTTTTATGTTTTCTTCAGGCTAACCATGAAGTGGTTTGGTGTTTTCTTCTTTCATTCTTAGTTTAGTTAGTTTGCATATTTAGAATAGGTTAGTAGAAAATATTGGTTGACATTAGTCATTTCTACAAAACTCATTAAGATTTTCATATGCAGAGTTCAAAACCAAGATAAATCGACTACCCTATTTTGTGGTATTCTTCTATTTTCTACCCTTTTGCATTCTAGACTTGAAGACTCAAAAAGTTAGGACCCCTACAAATGAGCCCTGAATTCGCTTTTATAGAGTAAGGGATCCAACAAGCTTCTGAATCAAAATGTAGTTACATTACAAAATTTCATTTCACACCAAATTTTGATTGCATTTCAAAATTACCCACATGATAATTCTGTTAAGACAAGGAAAACACAATTTCCATAGCTGCCTTGAGAAAGAAACAAAATACTACCCAAATTTCCTCAATCATCATGTATGTAGCAAGACTGACGTTTAGATTACCATGAGGGCACACAGTCAACATCCAACACCCCAAAACTCAACCACACATGCAAAGAGAAAACAACTGCAACAAAAAATACTATTCAACAAAAAAATTCACTTCACCACCACCCTTTTAATCAACCAGAAGACCCTCCACCAATAGGACACACACCATAGTACACACACCCACTTTGTGTTGTAGCGAGGGTTGGAGATGAAACTTCAACTCTTTCCTCAACTTTGTCCTCTTTCGTCACAAGAACATCTAGTCCCCTTAGAGTCCTAACAACCAAAGGAGGAAAAATAACACCTCTGCCTTAGGAGATAGAGCTCGGCCCAAGGCTAGATACTAGAATTAAATAGAGTTTGTCTCCATTTTCTATTGGATGAGCTATTAGTAGCATCAATGGGAGAGTTATATCGTTAGAATGAGCCATGACCATACCTAATTTTCCTCTACATTTTCTAGATGGCCCAACAACTTCCTTCCCTTTCATTCCCATTATCTTTGAGCTCGCAGCCTAGCCTTTTAGTCAATGGATTCATCTGGTAATCATGGGCGAAGATTCCTCACCATGGATGCTCTTACGAGAACTCTATGTAAGCTCAAGGTCTACCCTATAAGACTTCTGTAGATTGAGTCTAACAAACCTCTACATCGGGACAGATGGAGTTCCAGCCTTAGTCATTCTGATATTAAAAGAAACTATGCTCGTCACCTCAACTTTTTGCACGTACTCAAAATACCTAATAGCCAACTGCAATGGTGAAAATGGAAACTCTCAAGCTGTATTTATTGAGCAATCGGATAACAACAATCATCAATGCTTTGATGAGAACACACGCACAAGCTGGGCAATTTGTTGGCATGCGTATTTTCATCATTTATTTCCCAAGTGCATGGAAATCTACAGATCATACTTGATGATTGCTAACAATTAAGTCTCCACGCACACAAAGATCAATTTGATCACTCCTATAGGGAGTATGTTATTAACGAATGCTAGATGCAGAAAGAAATGACTATCATGTGTTTGTTTTCCAATTTTAAATATCTATCGTCGATCTTATGATGAGATGGGAGATCACATAGCTCACATCACGCTAACAAGATTTGAATTCCAACAATACTTGCTCCATTTTTCTCCAACCAATAGTGTGGAGCCAAGTCAAGCAACAACCTACCCATCGGTGGGTCTCATCTACCTCATGGACTGGGTGGACTATTCCATGTGTTGAGATCTGGCTGATCTAATAGCTTCTAATAGGTTCTCACTTTCTCCCCACGAGCCAGTGGGGAATGGTTCAGATTGCATCCCATGATATAATCACCACCATTGGTTTAGAACCATGGGAAATAAGTGGGATAGTGGAGACTAGGCCCCATGTTTGTATGAGGACACACATCCTCATTTCACTTCCCTCACACTACATAATTGGCTACCATTTATCACTCATGAGCTAGCAGGGTACAACCAAGATCATTTCCTACAACCTCGAATCTCAAAACCTGCACACACGACAAGGTTAGCATTTAATAAAGGGCCATTGTTAGGCCGACAGTGACATAACCCTCCTGAATGGATGACTTAAGCCTAGGTTACTAGGGAAATTTAAAACCCTACTTTAGGAAATATATAAAGTCGATGGCCGGCTGGGTGGCCGATGCTTTTAACCAACAGGGTTAGTGGATGGACATATATGATGGCTCAGGTGATGACTTAAGCTACCAACAACTAGGAAAGGAAAGTTAACACAAACAACCTTGTCCTAACCATGAGGATGAGGGTTTAATTTGCAATCCAAGTTCATGGGAATTCCAGACATTACATAAATTTTGGAAGCTCCATCAGTACCGTCACTTAATTTCATTATACTTGGCAGAGGGTGAAGTGATGTATTGGAAATAATAAAAATGATAAAAAACATTGAAAATTATCTAATGTGTAAACATGTAGGAAAACAATTTCCAACTATGATAATATGGAAAATTAATGTGTACCTGTAGAAGTGTACTAAATTGAAACTTAGCTCGTGTGATAGTAATTTGAACTTCCCACAACAAGATTTGAAGTGATTGCTCATACTTGCAATTGATGAGAAATTATATGACTACATGGCACATGGTGAATGATGTTTTTGAAAGTGTGTGGGCTGTATAGTGATATGATGTGAAATTTATGAAATAGCACATGCAAATTGATAAAGTTGATATGAATGGTACATAGGATGAGGTGTATGAGTTTGCATGTAGTGAAATGATATTTTTGAGGCTGCATGTATGGAAGAATAAAGTGTAGATGGATGTATATGAAATTAATTTGGCTGAAATTTTAAAATTCTCTATAGAAAAGTGCTATGAGTTCCTATAATAGCAGGTCCCTTTCTAAATTTTTTCTCTTGTAGCCATGAAGTTGCAGGGCCCTACTACATCATGGACTACCCTTTAAAATTATTTTTGATTATTTCTACTATGTTGTGTGTGCATTTGAAATGTAGTAGGAAATTATACCTAAGTGACCTTAGTAGATGAGCTATGTATGTCATATGCTCATTCATGTGGAGAACCTATTGTATTTGATGTTGAATCTTCAATTTTTGGTACAATGTTTCTATCAAAGTCATTCTCAGGTCTATATAGGTGCATTAAGGAAAGAATAAAGTCATCCTTCTTCACTAGATTTTTATAATTTTTCAATCTATGCCCATAAACAAGTAGTGAAAATTTGACTGCATCAATTGTTTGCAATTGTACTACACCATTTGGGAATACTTGTTGTATCTCATAGGAACCTAACCACCTTGTTTGTAACTTTCTTTTATATTCTTTGTATCTTGAGTCATAGATCTAAGCCCAATCCCCCACACTGAATTCCTTAGTTTTGATGAACTGATCATGCCATCTAATTCTGTATTTTTGAACAACCTCAGTGTGGTGCATATCTTCCATCCTTATTTCATCTAATGCATGCAAATTGTGTAGCCTCTCCTTTTATGTTGTTGTTAAGTCTAGTCCCAGTTGTACTGTTGTCCTCAATTTTTTTTATTCAAAATCAATAGGATAATATTATTTTTCCATACACCAACTCATATGGTGTAAACCTTGTTGTAGTCTTCCAAGTTATCCTATAGACCCATACTATCTTAGGCAACTTGGCTTCCCAATCCTTCCTATGAATCTGCATTGATTTGGTCGGAATGTTTTCAATCTCCCTATTCGTTACTTCCACCCACCCATTGGCTTGAGGGTGGTAGGGTATTGAATTCCTATACCTTATATCATATTATTACACAAATTTATTGATCATCTTTAATGTAAACTAGGGACCTTCATCTGTGAAAATTTCTCTAGGTACTCCATACCTAGTAAATATATCTTCATATATAAATTTTTTTCATGTTTCCATCTCTTGTAAATTTCAATGCTTTAACTTCTACCCACTTTGTTAGATAATATGTGCAGACTAATATATACTCTTTGTTGTTTGATGTTGTTGATATTGGGAAAATAAAGTCTATCCCCCAATTATCAAATTGTGCTATTGCTAATTGTGGTTACAAAGGCATCTCATCTATTTTAGTTGGCATGCCCACTCTTTGAAACCTATCACAACTCCTAGTATATTTCATTGCATCCTTATGGAGAGTAGGCTAGCAATAGCCTATTGTGAGAATCTTGCGTATAGTCCTCTTTGTTGCAAAGTGTCCCCCATAGGGTTCATCATGGTAAGCTTTGAGGATATCATATACCTCATCCTCTTTGATGCCTCATCTCATAATTTTTTTTGTATTTGTGTAGAATAAATAACCAGGTATCCAAGAGTAGAGAAAGCTTTTTATTTACCGATTGCATATTTTCTCTAGGGGAGAAATGAGATGGTACTATCCTACTATTAGATAGTTTGCAATATAAAAAAACCAAGATATGTAAAGAGATAGAGCAAATAAATTATCCTATAGAAAAGAATCATCAACAAAATCTTTTGATAATTGAGTTGGTGGTTTGGATAGAGAATCTACCACTACATTTTCTTTACTTAGCTTATCCACTATAGTGATGTCAAATTCTTAAAGTAATAACAACCATCTAACAAGCTTACCACCAACCACTGGTTTATTAATTAGATACCTTGTTGTTATGTGATTAGTGTGGATGAATACTAGATAGCCTGCGATGTAGTGTCTAAACTTGTTGATTGTATAGAAAACTACCAACATATATTTTTATGTTACTGTGTAATTGAGTTCAACCCCTTATAGGTTCTTACTAATGTAGTAAATGGAATACTCTTTATAACCTTCCTTCTTCCCAAGTACTACTACTATAGCAAAATAAGAAGCACTAGTATGTATGTGGAAAGGCAAGTTCTAATTTGGTCCTCTCAAGATAGGTGCTTTGGTCAATGTTTTCTTGAGTGCTGTAAAAGAGTTTTGACAAGTAGTTCTCCACTCAAATTCTACATATTTTATGATTAAAACAAATAAAGGGGCTACAAGTTTACTAAAGTCTTGTATTAATCTCCTAAAGTGCTTAGTATTTCCTTAAAAACTCCTAATATCTTTTTATTTTTTGGGTACAGGGAGTGTTGAGATTACTTCAATTTTATTGGGATCCACTTGAATGTCATCCTTTGACACAAAATGTCCTAGCACAATTCATTAGGTCATCATTGTGGACAATGATTTTGGTAACCTAAGGGTTCTCTAACTCTTCTAGGTTTTTCACCTAAAAGGAGATAAATGGGCCCAAAATGCTAATGTCCACACTCAAGATTAATGTTAATAGGAATGAAATGTATCTAAATATGATTCCCTAAATGCAATAAAATGAAAAAGAAGTGATTTATTGATGTTAAGCCTAAGAAATACAAAGTGTTGGAAAACACACTGTGATATGCAAAATGATGGAGAGATGCAATAAAGAACAAAATAAAGATGATAAATAGAAAATGTACACTTGGAAACTGATGAAGAGTTGACTGGAGATTATAGAGACCTCTGAGATTCTAGAAAACTTTATTTTTGAGCAAACTAGGACACTTACGCCAAGTTGGGCAACTTAGTCCCAGATCAGGGAGAATGCCCAAAAAGTTGTTTCTGCCAAATGGGTGTCTTAAACTGTAAAAATTTCTAAAAAACCAATGTAGTGGGACTAAGTCACCACTATGGCAACTTAGTCCACTTTGGATTTTCTGTAAATCTGAAAGTGGAAATAGAAGCCCACAATCTACACTATTTTTTGACGAAAATCCGGATCTGAATCTTCAAAAACACCTACAAAATAGAAGATTATTTGTTTCATAATGGGGGATTTTCCTCAATCAAACCCCTAGTTTCTATTTAAATTTTGGAAGAGATAAAATCTGCATAAAACCCTAGCGCTAAGTGTGTCTAAGAGTAGGAAAATTTGAAGTAAGACAAAACCCTATTCTAATGTTCTAAAATAAGATGATTAAATGGAACTTGAATGATGCAAGACTTCAATCCAAGAAACCCTACAACATTTTAAATGAATGTAAATGACATGCAAACCTTGACTCTGAAGATAGAGAGAAAATGGAAGATGGGATCACTTTGAAAACAAGTCTTACGTGTGATTTGATGTCTAGTTGCATCTACTCAACCTAGATTTCTCAATGATTCACCATAGGCATCCATGATCAACCCTTTGCAATGTAAGATATTGAACAAAAGTGAGCTTGAAGACTTGCAAAAACCCTAGTTTTCTGCCCTAAAGCTTCAACTTTGTTGTAGAAAGACTAATGAATCTTCTTGTGAAAGACATTTTGCTCTTGACTCTTGAATTTGCTTTTTAAAAATGACTTAATGTTGTGAAAAATGACCTAAAACCATGTATTTATAGGAATTCAAACTTAATTATTCATTATTTTAACTTCATAGGCTAACATCCCTCAAGAATTTGAATTAAGTCAGTGATTTTCTCACTCAAAAGTGGAAAATACCTCAAAAGGGACTAAGTCGCCACCTTAGGTGACTTAGTCCCACTAGGGATTTTTGAGGTGGGTTTCACAAAATTTGAGTAGTCTGAATGTTGCTTTCTGGTATTTGTGTGATTTGTGAGTGGAATAGGCCTTAAAGTCCAAAATCATGAGCATTAGGGGCCTATAAATGTATTTTTTAAGGGGTGATTGAGGTAAGGGTGTCTAAAATAGGACCAAATTAATCACAAAATTGTCTCTTTCTTCAAATGTATACAACTTTTGGTGACACATTAAGCCCCCACTTTAGCGCCCATATGACTCTACATGCATATGTAAGCTAAAGGACTCTAAACAATACACTTTACTATAAAAGGATACTCATTCAAAAGATGAAAGAATGAAGCCCCCAATGTAGTTGTCTGCAAAACCACAACATTAGGAACTACATCCTACAACACAAATTCCTTAGTTGTCCAAAAATCCTTTTATCTAACTTCTAGAAATCAATTTTGAGGGTAGATGTATACCCTCCCTGATTCTGATTTCTTTACGAAGGTGGAATCAAGGTAGTAATTTAGCCACATTGAATAAGAAATATCACATTCTAGGACATTTCCAAGTACCATGTCACATAACGATAGACAATTGATGATGTTAGGTGCAAAATTACAATTTCAACACATCAAACAACATCGAAAATGGATTTCCCTAACACCTAATATGATGTTTTGAATAAAAATCACTTTATTAGTTCTTAAGATAGGAAAAACCCTAATGTGACGCATAGTAAAAAGAATGGTAATAGTTGAAAGAGGTGAAAGTGAATTACTTGGTCACTTAATATTTCATTTTACCTTCTTGTAGCTTGAGAGTGATGATTGAGATAGAAAAATGTCAAGCAAACGAGGCTACATACCTGCGAGACTGGACATTCTCCAGGACTAGGTGGCACACAAAATGAATTTGAATAGCATGAAACCTAAAGTAATTATAAACATAAATTAAATATTCACTTTAGTGCTCAAGACATACACCTGAGGTATTTTTCAAGAATGAAGCAATGTGAAAGCATATAGGATAAGACCCCATAGCTTTAACAACACTACTTTATAATTCATAATATTCAAAAGGGATTAGACATAATACTAATGCAAATGTGTGGTATTGATAGGATCCGTAATGGGTGTTCCATCGAGTTCTGTTAAGACATACACTCCAAACCCAAAGCTTTTGTCGACTATATATGGTCCTAACCAATTAGGACTGAATTTTCCTCTTTCATTAGGGTCAGCATTGACATTACATTGATTTGTAGATAGGACTAATTCACCCTTGTAAAATGTGTGAGGGATAAAATTGAGATTGTAATAATGTTGTTTCCTTTTGCAATAAGCTTGGAGATGCTCAAGAGTGTTAATGCATTGTTCGTCAAGCTTCTCAAGTTGGTGCAATCATTTTTCCTTATAAGTGTTATTGTCAACTAGACCTTGAAGAGAAATCTGTAATGTTGGGATTTCTAACTCCAAGGGCATGAATGCCTCAATACCATAAACTAGGTTATAAGGTGTGGATCTAGTGGAGGATCGAACACTTGTGTAGTAAGCCCAAAGTGCATAGTACAATTGTGTGTGCCAGTTGCTATAATTATTATTTACATTTTTCTTTAAAATTTGTTCAAGGAATTTATTAGTTGACTTTTCTATATTATATTGAATGCAGATTTCATAGTTGTTGCACAAATCCTGATCTACATAGGATTTGTTAATATTTTGATTCTATTTTCCATGATGTTGATGAATAATCCGAAATATCCCAATTATGCCCCTCCCTGGACCGTCGGAGATAGCATCACTTCAATAGTTTGTACGAGTCTTTTTTGTTCATTAATTACTATTATCTTGAACATATCATGTTGTGGAATATCTTTGACTCAAAAATTAGATCAAATGTTAGAATGAGATTTAACAAACAATATTCAACGTATTGGGGCTCATTTATCCACTGATTTTTTTCTTCCATTCAAACTTATTTCTATAATTCTTCTAGTTGCTCTTATAGGAGCTATTACTATAGCTCATCAAGAAGAAACAATTTAAAAATGAAATCTCTCATGCAAAATGTGTTTTTTTATCTTCATAGATCATGAAAGAATCTTTTTGGAAGGAGAGAATTTAGTAACCTTGCCTTATTATTTTTTCTTATTTTATCACTTATCCTACTCCTTGCCAAAGTAACAAAATATATATAACTTAGCTTGACTATTAGATTGTGGGTAATAGGGTATCAAAAAATGATGCTGAATATTGAAGGTCTCCAAGAATTTCTTCACATCATTATTCTTAAATGTTGTTCTATTATTAGAGACTAATGTGGAAGGGAGTCCAAAACGAGCAATAATGTGTTCTAAGATGAAATGACAAATTACCTCAGCTATTGTAAATCAAAGAGGAATATCCTCTACCCATTTTATGAAGTAATCAGTTGTAGTGATGATAAACACATGTCTAGTAGAAGATGGTGGTGACATTTTTCCAATAATATACAACCCCCATACATAGAATGACCTGATAGGGATTTGGGAATGAAGCTCAGAAGTAGGAGCATGAAATAAATTTCTATGTTATTGATATTTGTGACATTTCTTAACATACACATAACATGTTTCCTTCTTAGTTGTTGTCCTTGATGACAAATACACAAACTCTCAGGTTTGTGACATTGCTAAAGTTGATCTTGGTGGTACTTTGATAATCATGTGGACATGCATGGTATGAACAAGTATATTGATAATCATATGGAATTGGTTGTCTTAGATATATCCTTGGACATATAGATCCTTTTTTTAGTTGTTGTAACACTTTGGTATAGTGAACATATAGTTTTCTAGCAAAGCATAAGGTTTTATAAAGTTTTACCTATTGCCATCTTATTACAATTGGCATTGTGTCAAATACATGTTGCAAGATTCATGTTCATATAGATTTTATTAGAAGTGCATCTGACATGAAAATCATATATAAGAACATGATGCATGATGTTGTGATCAGGCATCTTAGATACCATGGACAGTGGCATACATACTCTGGTTGACATTTACATTGGAAAGTTCTTGTTGAGGTATACATTTTCTTATACATTTGTGCAAATTTGTTTTTATATGGGCTGATAGTTCAAATGTGATATGAGTGGTAGAATTCAATCGTGATATGAATTCTTATGTTTGCACATACAAGTTTAGAGAAATTTAGATTACAGGTTCAGGTCAACTATATATATACTTTCTTCATAGGATATTTTTTCTAACGTGGTCTTCAAGACATATAGTACATGGCCTTAGGTAGCTTATATTTCAATTACATATGTTACATTAGTGAATGTCTTTGAAGTATTTCATGGTTAATATATCCTATTATAAGGATATTGAAATATTTATATTTTACACCATGAATGGTGGTGGGCAGTAAAGATATATAAGGTCTTTGTTAAACAAAGAAAATCAAGCCCTTGTCAGGCATGCTAAACATTGAAGGAGTCGGACATATTAAACTTGATTTGTTGCTTATGTTTCAGTCAAATTAAGCATGTGACATTGGGTGTTATGATTATAAATTTTTTCACTTTGTTTAAAGTCACTTGGAAATCACAGGTATCGAAAACCACCATAAGTTAATGATTTAATCTATTCAAATGTATTATGTTGTTCAGACTCCAAATGATTATACTCTTTTGAAATGTCTTTGAAAGACTTGGGGAAATGTAGCCAGAGTTGTTATTGTTTCATTATGTTGTGAAAAGGGGTTTCAAACCCTACTCGCTATGTTTTCTTTAGCTATAGATCTTGAGATTCTTTCTCAACCGACACTAGAGGAGTTTTGAATAGTAGGTTATAAGCTAGAAAGTAGTGAAAATTCTTTGGTTTGTTGACTGTGAGCTAATGAAAGATCGACTGTGAAAGTTGGTTAGAGGATATTTGATGTCATCTTCCAGCTAGATAGATATGGAACTACTCGACAGGTTTTTTATGGTTTTTATTCAGTTATCTTCCACTATGATCAGGTAATGCAAAATATGTATAGATTTGAGTAAAGTCTTGGTTTTGGAATATTTTCATTAAGGGTATTTTTAAGAGATTAACTATTGTTGATTATGGTTAAAATAAACCCATTAGAGTTTCTGGGTATCTCTTCTCAAATTGCAATAGAATATACTCTCTTTTTTCTTGAGATTAATGTATTTACGTAAACTTGTTAAAAGAGTTTATTAAAAACTCTTAACCCAAGATGGTTTACAATTATGCAAACTGCATATAGAGCCTATAATTTGCAAGGTCTTTAAAAGCTGAACTTCAGAGGCATTTTTTAATGATAGGTTCTTGAGAGAAGAATATGAAGCTTTAGACACATTATGTAAAAGTTGTACTGCATTGAAAATCTTTATTATGATTCTCATATTATTGTATTTCAGGACGATGTTTTCATTCTCATACAACATTATTCAATGTGCTTAATGTGGATATTCTTAGTCTTCTATTGAAATTCTAGAATTGCAAAATCTGCAATTCTAGGGTTCTGATAGAATATTGTAATTATGTTGCATTGTAATGGATTTGGTGCTCTAAATTTGTAAGGGGTTGGTGCTCCTTGGAATGGGTGTTCCTAAATTTTTAAGGGGTTGGTGCTTCAAGAGTGGGTGCTCTAAATTCTTCTTGTAGGGCATTGAAAACAATGGTTATATTTAAGCCAATAAGGCATCATTTTTGGAGTGTTTTTTCTACCCCAAGAGGGTTTTCCACTCATTAAATTCATAGGCTTATAGTGTCATTTCTTTTTTATGATAATATTGCTAGATTGTGATGTTTGTCCTTATCAGTTCATAGTTGAATGATTGTCTTTTCATTTATGCAAATGTTTACATTGAAGTTGTCCTATTAATTTTATGAACTTTCATTCAAGTGAAAGCACAAATAGCTCATTTAAGTCTATCCATACCAATTCCTTATTCATATGCTTAGTTGATACAAAAGTCAAGTCTGCTTCTCAAGTTGTCATTATTTTTCTTGGTTTAAAAGTGAACACAAATCCTTTCTCTTTAAAAAAAACATTGGGGCTTTCATAAATCACTGATTCACCCCCCCTCTTAGTGATTTTAGTCTTCCAACAATTGGTATCAGAGCGTAGGGTCCTTTCATAGGTGTAATCCACCTAGGATTGATTATGGTCTTTGGAAATTAGTCAAACATGCCACAAGCTCAAGAAGGTACTTATGTGACTAGAGCTCCACTATTTGTGGTACAGATTATGTGTTCTAGAAAGTTGAAATAGAAACATATCTAATTTCAATATTTGATCTTCATTTTTGGAGCATAGTTCTAAATGGGTATGTTGTTCCATCCACAATACCCACAAATTCTGCTGAAAAGAAGAACTATGAAACTAATACTAGAGCCAAAAATGCTATTTTTTGTGGCTTAACAAAAGATGTATTTGTTAAAGTCATGCATTGCAAATCTGCTAAGGAGTTTATGGAAAAACATGAAAACATTTACCAAGGAAATGATAAAGTCAAGCAGTCAGATTCTTACTCTCAAAACTCAGTTTGAGGAAATGAAAATGAATGATGATGGAAAGGTGGTTGAATATTTTTTGAGAATAAGTGAGTTTGTTAATGCAATGAGAGGTTTAGGAGAATAAATTGAAGAGTTTGATGTGGTAAAAAAGGTCATTAGAACCTTACATCCTAAATATGAAACTAAGGTTTCATCCCTCAAAGAAAAGAAACACTTTGACAAGCCTACCTTATATGATCTACAAGGAACTCTTACTGCCTTTGAAATGAGAACTAGCAAAAACAACTTACCAGGAAAAGAAACTGCTTTTAAAACTAAAAAAAGGGAAATTGTAGTTGAAATTGAGTCAAAAGACTCTGATACACATGAATCTCACTTTGTTAGAAAAATTTAAAAGGGATTGAAAAGTACAAAGGAAAACTTTCCTTTAAATGTTTTAACTGTGGAAAAATTGGACATTTTGCAGCTAAATGCCCCTATGTTGAATAAAACAGTGATGATGAAAATTCTGACAAGCAATTTAAGAAGAAAATCTATAAACCTAAAAGGAAATTCAATGTAAGAAGAAAAATATTTTATTTGTCAAAGATGAATTAGATAGTGAGAGAGAAGACTTTTCATATGAAGTAAAAGAGACTCTAATTATGGGTGAAGTTAAACAACGAGAAGATATAAACAACAAGTCTGTTTTAGAAGATGATAAAATAGATCTAGAAGGTAATACTTTTTAAATGGCCACAATGAATGAAATAGAACTGCAAGAAAATAAACTTGCAAACACTTCTGCTTCTAGTAAAGAATTGAGTAGTTTTGAAAATGAACTAAAAATTGCTCTAAGTGAAGTTAAAAATTTGAAGGACTTAGTATATCAGAAAATTCAGATTGAGCAAGATATTGAGAATCTAGTAAGATTCTAATCACTGAAAAATAAATTACTGATTTAAAACTTGAAGTTGAAATTCTTAAGATTACAAGGATGTAATTGGAATTCAAGGAATAAAATTGTTGTATCTTAGAAACTAAAATCAACAATCTTAGAAAGGAATTTGATAAATTTATAGATCTTTTGAATAAAGAAAGATCTTATGAAGACAAGTTAGGTCTTGGTTATATGGATGATTCAAGTGATTTTCTAGATGTAAATGTAAAAGCTATATGTGGCAGATCTAGACATGCTTCCTACAAGAAGAAAGAGAATAGTCTTTCTAAGACAACTATGCAAAATAAAATTAAGTTGGTTTGGATGCCTAAAAGGAGCAATGTAGAACCGGGAGGTATTTTTAATCAAAATGAATTACATGTTAAAATTGAAAATTCATGGATCAAGTGGTTGTTCTCATCATATGATAGGGGACAAAAGTATTTTTACTAAAATTGAATTTGGTTATTTTGGTTTAGTAGGGTTTGGTAATGATGATTACATAAATCTTAAGGCAAAAGGCATAGTGTTTTTTGGTAATAACATTTTCTTGCCAGATGTATGTTATGTAGCAAGTTTAAAATACATTCTATTAAGTGTGACACAAATATGTGATCAGGATTTTTTATTCTTTTTGATTATTGTGGGTGTCAGATTAAAAAGAAAAGGGGAGAAATAGTTATAGTTGGTTCATAGAAACAAAGAAATATCTATGAAGTGAATAGTGTATTTTTCAAAGTCATACATTGCAAATCTGCTAAGGAGTTCATGGGAAAACTTGAAAAAATTTATCAAGGAAATGATAAAGTCAAGCAGTCAGATTATTACTCTCAAAACTCAGTTTGAGGAAATGAAAATGAATGATGATGAAAAGGTGGTTGAATATTTTTTGAGAATAAGTGAGGTTTTTAATGCAATGAGAGGTTTAGGAGAATAAATTGAAGAGTTTGATGTGGTAAAAAAGGTCATTACAACCTTACATCCTAAATATGAAACTAAGTTTTCATCCCTCAAAGAAAAGAAACACTTTGACAAGCCTACCTTATATGATCTACAAGGAACTCTTACTGCATTTGAAATGAGAACTAGCAAAAACAACTTACCAGGAAAAGAAACTACTTTTAAAACTAAAACAAGGGAAATTGTAGTTGAAATTGAGTTAGAAGACTGTAATACACAGGAATCTCACTTTGTTAGAAAAATTTAAAAGGGATCAGGAAAATACAAAGGAAAACTTTCCTTTAAATGTTTTAACTATGGAAAAATTGGACATTTTGCAGCTAAATGCCCCCATGTTGAACAAAACAGTGATGATGAAAATTCTGACAAGCAATTTAAGAAGACAATCTATAAACCTAAAAGGAACTTCAATGTCAAGAAGAAAAAGCGTTTATTCACCAAAGATTAATTAGACAGTGAGACATAAGACTTTTCAAATGAAGTAGAAGAGACTCTATTTATGGATGAAGTTAAACAAGAAGAAGATATAAACAACAAGTCTATTTTAGAAGATTATAAAATATATCTAGAAGGTAACACTTTTTTTATGGCCACAATGAATAAAATGGAACTACAAGAAAATAAACTTGCAGACAATTATGCTTCTAATAAAGAATTGAGTAGTTTTGAGAATGAACTAAAAATTGCTCTAAGTGAAGTTAAAAATTTGAAGGACTTGGTATATCAGAAAATTCAGATTGAGCAAGATAATGAGAATCTAGTAAGTAAGATTCTAATCACTGAAAAGGAAATTACTGATTTAAAACTTGAAGTTGAAATTCTTAAGATTACAAGGATGCAATTGGAATTCAAGGAAGAAAATTGTTGTATCTTAGAAACTAAAATCAACAATCTTAGAAAGGAATTTGATAAATTTACAGATCTTTGAATAAACAAAGATCTTATGAAGACAAGCCAGGTCTTGGTTATATGGATGATTCAAGTGATTTTCTAGATGTAAATGTAAAAGCTATATGTGGCAGATCTAGACATGCTTCCTACAAGAAGAAAGAGAATAGTCTTTCTAAGACAACTATGTAAAATAAAATTAAGTTGGTTTGGATGCCTAAAAGGAGCAATGTAGAACTGGGAGGTATTTTTAATCAAAATGAATTACATATTAAAATTGAAAATTCATGGATATTAGATAGTGATTGGTCTCATCATATTATAGCGCACAAAATTATTTTTACTAAACTTGAATTTAGTGATTTTGGTTTAGTATTGTTTGGTAATGATGATTACATACAACTTATGGCAAAAGGCATAGTGTTTTTTGGTAATAACATTTTCTTGCCAGACACATGTTATGTAGCAGGTTTAAAACACAATCTATTAAGTGTGACACAAATATGTGATCAGGATTTTTTTATTATTTTTGATGATTGTGGGTGTCAGATTAAAAAGAAAATAGGAGAAATAGTTATTGTTGGTTCATGGACAAAGGGAAATATCTATGAAGTGACTAGTGTATTTGTTAAAGTCATGCATTGCAAATCTGCTAAGGAGTTTATGGAAAGACTTGTAAACATTTATCAAGGAAATCATAAAGTCAAGTAGTCAGATTCTTACTCTCAAAACTCAGTTTGAGGAAATCAAAATGAATGATGATGAAAAGGTGGTTGAATATTTTTTGAGAATAAGTGAGGTTGTTAATGCAATGAGAGATTTAGGAGAATAAATTGAAGAGTTTGATGTGGTAAAAAAGGTCATTAGAACCTTACATCCTAAATATGAAACTAAGGTTTCATCCCTCAAAGAAAAGAAACACTTTGACAAGCCTACCTTATATGATCTACAAGGAACTCTTACTGCCTTTGAAATGAGAACTAGCAAAAACAACGTACTAGGAAAAGAAACTGCTTTTAAAACTAAAAAAAGGGAAATTGTAGTTGAAATTGAGTTAGAAGACGTTGATACACATGAATCTCACTTTGTTAGAAAAATTTAAAAGGGATCAGGAAAATACAAAGGAAAAATTTCCTTTAAATGTTTTAACTATGGAAAAGTTGGACATTTTGCAGCTAAATGCCCCCATGTTGAACAAAACAGTGATGATGAAAATTATGACAAGCAATTTAAGAAGAAAATCTATAAACCTAAAAGGAACTTCAATGTCAAGAAGAAAAAGCGTTTATTCACCAAAGATTAATTAGACAGTGAGACATAAGACTTTTCAAATGAAGTAGAAGAGACTCTATTTATGGATGAAGTTAAACAAGAAGAAGATATAAACAACAAGTCTGTTTTAGAAGATTATAAAATAGATCTAGAAGGTAACACTTTTTTTATGGCCACAATGAATGAAATGGAACTACAAGAAAATAAACTTGCAGACAATTATGCCTCTAATAAAGAATTGAGTAGTTTTGAGAATGAGCTAAAAATTGCTCTAAGTGAAGTTAAAAATTTGAAGGACTTGGTATATCAGAAAATTCAGATTGAGCAAGATACTGAGAATCTAGTAAGTAAGATTCTAATCACTGAAAAGGAAATTACTGATTTAAAACTTGAAGTTGAAATTCTTAAGATTACAAGGATGCAATTGAAATTCAAGGAAGAAAATTGTTGTATCTTAGAAACTAAAATCAACAATCTTAGAAAGGAATTTGATAAATTTACAAATCTTTTGAATAAAGAAAGATCTTATGAAGACAAGTCAGGTCTTGGTTATATGGATGATTCAAGTGATTTTCTAGATGTAAATGTAAAAGCTAAATGTGGCAGATCTAGACATGCTTCCTAAAAGAACAAAGAGAATAGTATTTCTAAGACAACTATGCAAAATAAAATTAAGTTGGTTCGGATTCCTAAAAGGAGCAATGTAGAACCGGGAGGTATTTTTAATCAAAATGAATTACATGTTAAAATTGAAAATTCATGGATCTTCGATAGTGGTTGTTCTCATCATATGATAGGGGACAAAAGTATTGTTACTGAACTTGAACTTGGTGATTTTTCTTTAGTATGGTTTGGTAATGATGATTACATACAACTTATGGCAAAAGGCACAATGTTTTTTGGTAATAACAATTTCTTGCCAGATGTATGTTATGTAGTAGGTTGAAAACACAATCTATTATGTGTCACACAATTATGTGATTAGGATTTTTTTATTCTTTTTTATGATTGTGGGTGTTAGATTAAAAAGAAAATAGGAGAAATATTTATTGTTCGTTCACAAACATAGGGAAATATCTATGAAGTGACTAGTGTATTTGTTAAAGTAATGCATTGCAAATATGCTAAGGAGTTTATGGAAAAACTTGAAAACATTTATCAAGGAAATAATAACTTGTCAAGATGTGAAATTCTTACTCTCAAAACTTAGTTTGAGGAAATGAAAATGAATGATGATGAAAAGGTGGTTGAATATTTTTTGAGAATAAGTGAGTTTGTTAATGCAATGAGAGGTTTAGGAGAATAAATTGAAGAGTTTGATGTGGTAAAAAAGGTCATTAGAACCTTACATCCTAAATCTGAAACGAAGGTTTCATCCCTCAAAGAAACAAAACACTTTAACAAGCCTACCTTATATGATCTACAAGGAACTCTTATTGCCTTTGAAATGATAACTAGCAAAAACAACTTACCAGGAAAAGAAACTGCTTTTAAAACTAAAAAATGGGAAATTGTAGTTGAAGTTGAGTTACAACACTCTGATACACAGGAATCTCGCTTTGTTAGAAAAATTTAAAAGGGATCAGGAAAATACAATGGAAAACTTTCCTTTAAATGTTTTAACTATGGAAAAATTGGAAACTTTGCAGCTAAATGCCCCTATGTTGAACAAAACAGTGATGATGAAATTTTTGAAAAGTAATTTAAGAAGAAAATCTATAAACCTAAAAGGAAATTCATTTTCAAGAAGAAAAAGAGTTTATTCGTCAAAGAAGAATTAGACAGTAAGACAAAAGACTTTTCAGATGAAGTAGAAGAGACTCTATTTATGGGTGGAGTTAAACATCAAGAAGATATAAACAAAAAGTCTGTTTTAGAAGATGATAAAATAGATCTAGAAGGTAAGACTTTTTTTATGGCTACAATGAATGAAATGGAACTGCAAGAAAATAAACTTGTAGACACTTTTGCTTCTAATAAATAATTGAGTAGTTTTGAGAATGAACTAAAAATTTCTCTAAGTGAAGTTAAAAATTTGAAGGACTTGGTATATCAGAAAATTCAGATTGAGCAAGATACTGAGAATCTAGTAAGTAAGATTCTAATCACTGAAAAGGAAATTACTGATTTAAAACTTGAAGTTGAAATTCTTAAGATTACAAGGATGCAATTGGAATTCAAGGAAGAAAATTGTTGTATCTTAGAAACTAAAATCAACAATCTTAGAAAGGAATTTGATAAATTTACAGATCTTTGAATAAACAAAGATCTTATGAAGACAAGCTAGGTCTTGGTTATATGGATGATTCAAGTGATTTTCTAGATGTAAATGTAAAAGCTATATGTGGCAGATCTAGACATGCTTCCTACAAGAAGAAAGAGAATAGTCTTTCTAAGACAACTATGCAAAATAAAATTAAGTTGGTTTGGATGCCTAAAAGGAGCAATGTAGAACTGGGAGGTATTTTTAATCAAAATGAATTACATATTAAAATTGAAAATTCATGGATATTAGATAGTGATTGGTCTCATCATATTATAGCGCACAAAATTATTTTTACTGAACTTGAATTTAGTGATTTTGGTTTAGTATTGTTTGGTAATGATGATTACATACAACTTATGGCAAAAGGCATAGTGTTTTTTGGTAATAACATTTTCTTGCCAGATGTATGTTATGTAGTAGGTTTAAAAAACAATCTATTAAGTGTGACACAAATATTTGATCAGGATTTTTTTATTCTTTTTGATGATTGTGGGTGTCAGATTAAAAAGAAAAGAGGAGATATAGTTATTGTTGGTTCACAGAAATAAGGAAATATCTATAAAGTGACTAGTGTATTTGTTAAAGTCATACATTGCAAATCTGCTAAGGAGTTTATGGGAAAACTTGAAATTTTTTATCAAGGAAATGATAAATTCAAGCAGTCAGATTCTTACTCTCAAAACTCAGTTTGAGGAAATGAAAATGAATGATGATGAAAAGGTGGTTGAATATTTTTTGAGAGTAAGTGAGGTTGTTAATGCAATGAGAGGTTTAGGAGAATAAATTGAAGAGTTTGATATGGTAAAAAGGGTCATTAGAACCTTACATCCTAAATATGAAACTAAGGTTTCATCCCTCAAAGAAAAGAAACACTTTGACAAGCCTACCTTATATGATCTACAAGGAACTCTTACTGCCTTTGAAATGAGAACTAGCAAAAAAAACTTACCAGGAAAAGAAACTGCTTTTAAAACTAAAAAAAGGGAAATTGTAGTTGAAATTGAGTTAGAAGACTCTGATACACAGGAATCTCACTTTGTTAGAAAAATTTAAAAGGGATCGGGAAAATACAAAGGAAAACTTTCCTTTAAATCTTTTAAATATGGAAAAATTGGACATTTTGCAGCTAAATGCCCCTATGTTGAACAAAACAGTGATGATGAAAATTCTAACAAGCAATTTAAGAAGAAAATCTATAAACCTAAAAGGAAATTCAATGTCAAGAAGAAAAATAGTTTATTCATCAAAGATGAATTAGACAGTGAGACAACAGACTTTTCAGAGGAAGTAGAAGAGACTCTATTTATGGGTGAAGTTAAACAACAAGAAGATATAAAAAAAAAGTCTGTTTTAGAAGATGATAAAATAGATCTAGAAGGTAAGACTTTTTTATGGCCACAATGAATGAAATGGAACTGTAAGAAAATAAACTTGCAGACACTTATGCTTCTAATAAATAATTGGGTAGTTTTGAGAATGAACTAAAAATTGCTCTAAGTGAAGTTAAAAATTTGAAGGACTTAGTATATCAGAAAATTCAGATTTAGCAAGATACTAAAAATCTAGTAAGATTCTAATCACTGAAAAGGAAATTACTTATTTAAAACTTGAAGTTGAAATTCTTAAGATTACAAGGATGCAATTGGAATTCAAGGAAGAAAATTGTTGTATCTTAGAAACTAAAATCAACAATCTTAGAAAGGAATTTGAGAAATTTATAAATCTTTTGAATAAAGAAAGATCTTATTAAGACAAGTCAGATCTTGGTTATATGGATGATTCAAGTGATTTTCTAGATGTAAATGTAAAAGCTAAATGTGGTAGATCTAGATATGTTTTATACAAGAAGAAAGAGAATAGTCTTTCTAAGACAACTATGCAAAAGAAAATTAAGTTGGTTTGGATGCCTAAAAGGAGCAATGTAGAACCGGGAGGTATTTTTAATCAAAATGAATTACATGGGTAAGTGTAGCTAGATAGTTCCCAAAAATGGCGCTTAAGTGGCCACTTTTTTTTTGAAATTAGGAAATGCTGACCTTGGACGTGAAATTGAGGATACTTACACTCAAAATTTTGAGATGGAACAAAACAAGGATTGGAGTGCTCTGAGTCTACTTTCTAAACTACTAATTTATTTTGAAAATGGGTTTGATTAAGGGGTTCAAGAAAGGGATGTACACAAATTGGTGTTGTTTTTGTCAGAAAAACATAACATAGCAACTCTTGTACGACCTAAGCACGGTGACCTTTTTTTTAGTATTTTTAAAATCGCTATGGTTAGAGGTTAGCTAATAGTATCTAGTTGCTGCACAATTTTTCTGATAATTTTTTATGAATATTTTATTTTTTACTAATTTTCTAAGTGGGCACTTCCTAAAAAGTAGAATTTTGGCCATGCTCCCCCTACAAATTTTTGAAAGTAATAGATTTTTTTAAATTATTTTTTAAAATTTTTAGAATGGAGTCTAGTTTCTAAAAATGTAATTTATTTTAAATTTCAATGAATGGTTAATTTATAATGAAAAAAAAACCAAACACTGCTTTTTGAAATAAAATAGACATACAAACAAAAGAAATTATGGATGAAAGCCCTCACATTGTCAGAAAGTGAAAAAAATTATATCATTGGAAAGCTAAGAGAGAACTTAACATTACCCATGTGTTCGATTTCATCGATATTAAACCAAATGCAATCTTAATGGTGAGCAAGAACTCGATTATGTGAAAAATAGTAGAATTTGCAAAAAACACGTCTCCGGTGGTTGGGAATGCCCTCCAAACCTTTGAGTTGGTATTCCAAGGCAAATAGCAAAGCCAAGGCTCGGGGATTCCCAAAGAAAAATATAATGCGAGTGCATTATTTACTAGTTTTCACTTTTATTCTCCGTGGAACATTTCTAACAACAAATAATGTGCTCGCGTTATTTATTCCTTTACTTAAATGCAATTTTTTCATATCTTTGTATGTATATGTATACTAGTGTGTCATGTATGTATGTTGGTGTGTCATGTGTTTATGCCTATATGTATGTATTTATGCTTATGGGAGAGAGGGAGAGAGAGTGTTGGAGGGTGGGAGAGTGGGAGAGAGTGTGGGAGAGGGTTTAGGGTGTGAGGGCATGGGAGAGAGTGGGAGAGAGTGCGACAGAGTGGGGGATAGGGAGCGAGAGAGTGGGAGAGGGTTGAAGAGAGTGGGGGAGAGTGGGAGAGAGTGGGAGGGAGGAAGATAGTGAGAGAGAGGGAGGGAGAGAGTGGGAGAGAGT